>OX402531.1:4677149-4932432 GCA_948098885.1 Drepanosiphum platanoidis
CACGTGAAATTTAAAAATGTCCATCAATAATAAAGTTTAGATATTTAACTTTATAGATTCATTAATAACTTATGACAAAAATCACTGATTCACAAAAAATTAATAATTTAAACTAATATTCATATTATAGCTATAAACTTTTGAAATCTTTAATATATAGCTAACTAATAAAATATAAAAAATAATGTATCATTTAAGTAACCTAAACAAAAAATAACTTTATACACCTTAATATGTTATTTAGGTATATGGTTAAAATATTATATAATTTCAATAATTATTTAAAATACTGTTATTTTAAAAATTTAGACCTTTTACCAAGGTAAAAATTATTATATTTATTTTGTTTAATTTAATAAATAAAATAATATTAATATGAAGTTAACCATATTTTAATTTTATGAAAGTCAAATTATTATTAAAAATAAAATTTCAAAATCTTTCTTTTTATAATTTAAATAGAAATAAAAATGCATATAGATAAATACACAGATAATTATTTTAGTGGAAAGTTATATCATTTTGAATATATAAGAAAACAAATAAATATTTGTTAACTTAACATTATACTAAAATATAGTTGATTGTTGTTGTTAAATTCAACTTGTTGAATAGATAACACAATCAAATTGTTTTATAATAGCTGTTTAAATATTAGTCAAGGTTCTAAAAAATTGAAGAATTTGTTGAAAAGTTACATGGATAACTTGTTCATCTAAAAAAGAATAAACAATGATCAATAAATACTACTTATGATCTGCAAAACAAAATTTTAACAAAAACCCATTACAACCAAGTATTTTTTGAAGGAAAACATATTTCATAAATAGAAAATAAAAAGTTTATAAAACATTCCTAGTTAAATTTAAATAAGTAGATAAGCTACTGAAAACAAATCAGGGTTGGCACGAAAAAATCCAGACTGCTTAATAATTTAAAAACTGAGGCTTCATTTCTAGGTTAATTCATCTTAATTTTTTTTGTAAGAATTTAGATCTAACGAGAGAAAAATGAAATTCATACTTTTTTGTTAGTTAGGTAAGATAGTTTTATGTATAAAATATCAAATATCATATATCGCAGAAAATGGTCGATTGAAAATGTAACAATTTTATTATTTTTCATTAAATAACTTCCTTGTATACAAATAACAAATAGCATAGTAATAAAATTTAAATTACATTTTCCCTAACTCTCCAGGTAGATTTAACTTGGTTCTATTTTAATTTCATCATGATGGAAAAACCTCAAAACCAATATTGACTTATAAAAACGCAAAAATAAATATTTTAAATATACAAAATAATATAAAATATAATTTGGTGCCTATTAAACATACCATTTGGTCCATATTTGGCTTGATTTCTTTTAATTTGATCAGGTGTTAAACCTTTTTCTGGATCAACGTTGAAGAAGTTCTGAATTTCCTCCACGGTTTTCGCGTGGGCGTCCTCCATTGTGGACGGCTTGATGGTTCAACACAGTGATCTTTTAATATAACATTCACAGTGATCCTTTGAATGGTCTCTGAAAAAATATAATTGATTATTTAATACAGTTAAGTTAAATATTAAATATTTAAAACATATATTTATAATAAAGTAACAATTATAATTATAATACACACGAGAGAAAATGTTCTTTAACAATTTATAAAATAACTAGATACTGATATGCCAATAATAGAGTATTTCTAAAAATGGTTATTGATTTTAAATGTTTTTATTCTTGTATTGTATATTTGTGAGAGATAATATAAAATAGTATATTATATTATAAAGCAATGGTATAATTATAATAAAGACTATATCTTTAAATTATGAAATTATTTCATTTTTAATTGAAATGTATTCAGTAGATGTGCAATTATTTTCTTTAAATATATTATCAATAAAACCCACTTTATTTTTTGCTAGACAAAAATCCTAAAATTATATTTGCACACCTTCAAGTATAGGCTACCAAAAACCAAATAAATCATCATGTATGTGAAAAAATAACAATTTCAAACTAATAAAAATGAAAAGATCACAATGGATTTTATTAAATGATAAAGTGTAATTGAAACATATAATTTTAAAAACTCACAAGAATCAAAAATTCATTTTAACTGTGAATGTGTCTTGTATATTATATATTTATGCAAAAAAAAATTAAGTCTTTACCTACTCACTGGAATTGCACAATAGTATTCACAGTGCTAAAACTACTAGACTACACTCAATATGTTTAATATGAACCCCTTATTTAATGACAAAAAAAGGAGATGTAATTTGTTTTATAAATCTATGTACCTACCTACTATGTGTAAATAAAATCTGTGTTAGCCTTGATAAGCCGTCTACTGCTTACACAGTGTATTAATCTTCTTTATCATATTATGTACTGTTAGACATTTTATCACAATATATGAAAAATTATGAACACAATATATCGAGCACACGCCTAATTTACACTGTTACCTAATAGTTGTTGAGGGATTAGCCGGAAAGCACATTCGAGTTCTCTAACTCTAATGATATCTATAGGTATGATCCGTACGCACACGAGGAACAGATCTGATGCAACGTCGCTACAATATCGGCAGCCGAGCTGACAACCCGTCACGACATAAATTAAAACATCAAGAAGGCCTATTTTTAACTCATTTACGTTCCCTCGCGTGTGGAAGCACCATTATTGTCGATGCCCGGGACCAAAGGTGAAACCGAAGGAGATAAATACATGAGGCTATCGTTGTCGCCGAACAAACCTCTCCGGCTAATCGCGTACCTGAAAATATGAGCAAGTCCGTCCAAGGCGAATTGAGTTGCAGACTTACGGGCCGAAACAGAGAGTCCACGCGATTCTTAAAATCCAATATATCACAACTAACCTTCAGCGCCTCAGCATTGCGGCATAATATGTGGTCTCGTACAGTTGAGATTGCGTACGACGACGAATATGATCGTTGGATCCGCGCGAGTCGAACGGACAGCGGAAAAGGAAATAAAAAAAAATTACCAAACTCTATATCGTGTTGTAACCGAACGGATATTTCGCGGAATGCAAAACGGACGAGCAGCAAACGCGAGAACGGCGAAATGAAAGAAAGAAAAAAAAAAAAACTGTTCGATCTTCGGTGATTAATATTAGTCGCCAACGGACGGCCAACGCTACGACGGTGCGACGGATATTGTATTGTCGTAATACAATATTAGGTATGCACTATGCGTGTTATTATATCGTGGTAAATGGCGTATTATAGGTGGCAGCGGCGGCGACGGCGGCGGCGGCGACTCTAACGGGAGATCGGCGATAATAATGACGAAAAAAAAATAAAATAAAAATAAAATAAAATAAAGAAAGAAGGAAACACACGTCGCGGGGCCGGAGTCGGCGGTTCGTGCGACAGAGACGGACTGCGACCAACGTCCGGAGCGGCGGCCAATGGGATCGTTTTACGTAAAACGCGCACGGGGCCGCGGCGCGCCGTTATCAGCGAAGCCGGTTTGCTCGCGCCCCCCGGAGCCCCCCTTCCGCCTCCCCCCCCTCTCCGCCCCACCACCCCCCTGACGACGTAAAGCGCGGCACGTCGCGGTCTATCGATTGTGCTGGGTCCACGTTTTCGCTTATCGATGCGATTTCAACATTTTCCGTTTGCCTCGCGTTTTCGCGAAGACGGGAGGGGCGGGGGATTTCGCGTTTTTCGTTTCTTTGGTTCTTACGCCGATTTCGCAACAATCGCGCGATACCTACATCGCTGAAATCGATTGTTTCCTATAAAATTTAAATTAAAAATATCATCACAGTACTATACACAACTCGCCGGAGTATTCCGCGTCGATTGTCGAAACGTATTTATATTTTTTTTTATTACGATTTATAAAATGGCTTATCTTTATCCTTTTTTTTTTTTTCTCTCCATTACGATTTTGTGACGTGCGCTTTACCGCAAATAATGTGGTTCGCAGTTCTATGGTTATCTCTCAAATTTTTTTATCATCAACGTGCCTCTCTATCTCCCCGCGTGCGCGCCGTGTCTCGTCGTCGTTTCGCGTTACTTATCTCCGTCATTGAACTCGTAGTGTTTTACAGTCGTACTATAGTGGTGTACAATAGTTTTACTCGTCTATGATTATTAAAATGTTACTCTAATGCGAACGGTGTGTGAACGCCGTATTATTTTGCTGCAAACGATTTATCTGTGTCATCGGGTCGAACGACGACGCTCGTCGTCCTGCGTGCGGACGTTTTTATTAGCGTATTATAATATTATGTCACCACTGATAACGTTTCGCGTATAAAACACAGTGAGGTCAAATTATTATCGTTTGAGTCATATCCATAGCGCCCGTTTGAAATATGAAATAAAAAAAAAAAAAAACAGCCGTCTCCCATCGGCTAATTTAATTAATTTCAAAACGTTATTCAATATCGCGAAAAAATAAAATAAAAATAGAGCCGGCGATGATCGTTTTACATTTTCCCCAAACGACACATCAAAGAATTATCGTATAAATATACGCAAAAAGCCTGCTAAATTAATTTATATTAATTACGGTGTTCGTTTTAAAAAATGATCATTATGTAAGTAGGTGTACGCAAATAATATACATATATATAAATATATACCAAGAGATAATTCATCTTCGTTTAATCTACAAATGTAGCGTTCACAAAAACGCGGGATCAACAAAATAAACATTTGAGTGCACCTCTAGTTTAAATGCCATTAAAATTTTTATGGAACACATGTTATTGGGTGGTTGCCATAGGAGATATTTTGTGCAGAAAAAAATTATTCTTGATTATAGTATTTTTAAGTCTGCCGTTTGTAAAATGATATTTTCTACATGACCTGTGCCAATTGTTTTTATCACGTGAAATAGTACATTTCGTAATTTATAACTTTAGGCCAAACGTTCAAGTATTTTTTAAACGAACCGTGTATTTTTATTATTCGTGATATTTATATCGCCTTTGAGACCTCACTATTATAATGAATATTTAAAATAAATTATAACATGTACCTATGTAAATACTTTCATGATCAATGCATAGTAATTAAAATAAACATTTAATGTGAATAATTATAAACACACAATTCATAGGACCTTCTCCATTGCCTAGACCTAATTGCAAAATGAAACAAAATTATTTGCTATTTAAAGTTCAAAGTATTAAATTCCATGTATTAATCTATGGACATTTTTATGACATAATAATGATGTAAAAAACTACTGGTTACATCGAGTTTTTAAAATCAATAAATTTACTTCCCAATATAAGCAATATAACTTACCCGAGTATTATTATTAATTAATATAAGTGTATACTTTTTAACAACATCAAACTACATAATGCATTAATTATTTGAATTGAAATAGAGATCTATATATTATTTATTTATTTATTTAAAGTTTTTACTCTCCAAGGGGGTATAATGAATAGTTTTACAAAAGGTTGTATATATATTTTAAAATTTATAATATATATTATATTTTATAATTGTATACCCACACATTAAAAGTAAGTAAGGAACTCTTGTATACACAAAAACGCTTTGATATATTTTTATCATTAAATTAATAATACATATCTTCTTAAAATTTAGTTTTGTGTTGTAATGGTTATTAAACGAAAGTAATTTTCTTTTCTTTTGAATCCAACGATTATTTTTTTATGAAATAATAAATTTTTATAGAAATAAACTATATTTCAACAATATTTATTATTATCGAGAAATGAAATTGAAAAATACCGTTTAAACCTAAACATTCAATATCTTTAACAAATAAAAACAATACCGAAATATCTTTATAAACCAAAATAAATTAAAAACATTAAAAGTTTATTGTAATATCCTTGATGTAATAACTGATCGACGATTTTTTTTTTTTACGATATAATAAAAAAAAAATAAAATAATAATAACTCACATCTATAGTTCGTTCTCGTCCGAATTTCGGACGACTTTTTCAGTCCCAATTCACAGCCACTTGAAAAAATAAAATTATAAAATTAAACACTGAACACTACTGCAGAGTATCACGGATGAGTCGAGAAAAAAAGAAGAAATTACAGAGAACAATTCTCTCGTCCGGCACTTCTAAGTATGAAATGTTTGAGCAGCAACGAATGCGAGATCCGAGGGACTAACGCGGTGATCAAAAATAGTCGCCCTCGTCGCTGCTGGCCCGCCGTGGATTAAAAATATTTTTTTCCCCCGACAATTTTTATTGCCAATTTTCCGTATACCGTATAGAACTGCCGTCCGCATCCCCCACTCCGCGAAAAAAAAACCCTCTGAACAATATATTGAACCAAAATTAGCGGCTATACTTTTGCTCTGGGCAGCGAGTAGATATAGCTAGGTAGCGCATAATAATATATGTGTAATTTAACATTCAAAAGACAATTTTACACGACTCTAACGCGTGTGTATGCATTTTATAAATTGCAGGTAAAGATATTTATCGTTTATTATTATCAAAATGTATTTTTAAGCGCAGCAAAAAAGGTCTGCAATAAAATTTTCCAACTGACTTTCATCGTATTATATTATACTCTATATTAGGTATATTCAATCAAATACAATGCATTGGGGACCATCTTATTATCATGCGACCATAATAAAGCGATATAAATTCATATGAAATTATAATTTTTTCTCGAATTTAAATAATTTATAATGTAACTAATATATTATGTAATTATAATTTTTTATAGGAATTACTATATGTAATTATTTAATTATTTAAAAACTCAATTGAAATTATGATACAACAATTGATTTTTAATTGATTTTTAAACCATAATTTATTTTTCTAAAAAAAATATATACAATATACACAATCGATATGATAGAATAGTTTGACTTGTGAAGCAAATAATAATTATAGCACCTGATTGAGTATTTTTATATTAAATGTTTATAATATAATCTTAATTTTTTTTAAACTTAAAGCGTAAGATACCTATTTAAAAATAAGAATACTGATGAGTTGTTTAGTTTTAATTCGACCACGATTTTGTTTGTAATTTAAAATCGATACTAAATGGGGTTCAACGTTCAACATACAACTCTTAAAAGTATTAACCATTTGGTCTGAGTACACATTTTCTTTTTAACGTTTTTTTACAATTTTGACGTATCAAAGTTTAATTGATCATAATCCGATTTCACGAAACTTTAAGAGCTTCAATAAATCTGCTTAAACGCGTCATGTTAAATATATGACAATGGTCAGAAATGTAAGGATTTTTTTTAAATATGTTTAGAATTTGCTACAGCATAATTACATAGTATTTAATTACAAATTAAGATTTTCAAAATATCATTTGTGACCTGTTTGATTTTGTTTAACTGTTCAATAAAAAAATTGTACAATTTCTAAGACATTTTTATGGGTTAAACAACAAATCGAATGTATTAATTAATTACGTTTAAACTATCATAATAATTTATAATCAATAATTCTTCAATATCAAGTGATTCAATAGCTTATAATAAATAATTATGAATTAAATTTGATAAAAAATAATAAAAATTTCTTGGAGATGCCGGGGATCGAACCCGGGGCCTTTCACATGCAAAGCGAACGCTCTACCACTGAGCTACATCCCCTGATGAAGTTGAATTTGAAAATGTAGAGTATATAACAAACAAATAATTGTAGTTAAAAGAATAATATTATTTTAAATATTTTTTTACTATCCTCACCATTGTATGAATTTCATTAAAAGCATAAATATGCCATCATAATGTTTCTGAAGTTCGAACTCAACCGACTGAAGACTTCAGTCTGAACTAAATAGAAGATAAGTAAATACGACCTACTGCTTCAATCTACTTAACAAGTTCATTACTGTAATACTGTAAAATTATATTTAATAAGATGGTACAAAATTATAATTTTGTATGATAAGAAAATCACTATTCTATACTTTTGACTTATAAGGTCTTATGAAGATCCTATCAACGATTTAGTATTTACCTGTTTTTAATAAAAAATAAAAGTATTAAATTATTCAAAATGCCAATATTAGTAGGTAGGTACCTACCTAAAAAATACATTTTTCATAAGTATTGATTATTTATATTATATATTTTTTTATGATTAATTTTTTTCATTAATTTTATTTAAGACTTTTGTATAATTGCCTAAAATACATTAATTTTTGTTCATATGTATTAGATTAGAGAATTGGTATATTGGTCAGATGATTGAAAATGAATAAGCATTAAATATAGGAAATGATATATTAAAAATATACGTATATAACTTTAACTTTTTTCAAACTTACTTATTTTCAAAGCTTTTCATTTTTCAATAATTTTCCACTGTTACACACAAATACAAAAGTTGACGAAGTAACTTATGAGAAAAAAAAACTTTCGTTTCATTCGAAATCTAAAATTACAAACATTAATATGAAAATTTTACATTAAAATATAGAGGAACGCTTTTGAATTATTAAAATATATTTAATATAAATTAAACTTATTAATTGTAAAAAATTGCAAAAATTTCTTGGAGATGCCGGGGATCGAACCCGGGGCCTTTCACATGCAAAGCGAACGCTCTACCACTGAGCTACATCCCCACGTGATGATTTTGTGTTGAAACCAAGTGACTTAACAGACGATATAAAAAACACGACTAAAAGAAAGTTTTTGAAAGACCACAACACTACTGATCCACAAAAAATTATAAATCCAACTTATTTTTAATTTATTAATTCTATCCAAATAAAAAGTTTTTCATGCATCTTATAAGGAACTAGATTTTTAGAAATATATATGAGAAACTGAATACCAATAAAGTTAATAATTGATTTCGGTAAAAATTAGGTAGATATCTGCAGATTCACAATGTCGATTTAATTTATAGAACAATTTTAGAAACTTAATAACCCTTCCGGAATGTTCCACATGTCTGTCCATCTGTGATCAATCAATTGGCTAGCTAGTAACCTATAGGTTACCTACTCAGTACTCATCAATCTATACTGATGGCATAAGATGCTTGATACTTCTGAAAATGGATTTTATAAAAAAACCAATAAGATTTCATAAAAATAAATACTGAATTACACTGTCAAACGAGATTTATAATAAAAATTTCTTGGAGATGCCGGGGATCGAACCCGGGGCCTTTCACATGCAAAGCGAACGCTCTACCACTGAGCTACATCCCCACATGATAACTCTGAAGTGAACTAAATAATCATTAAACGAATGCTTAAAATTGATATTGATTTTTAACTAAGGTAACAGCCAACAGGTATTAGATACGCTCCATTCACCAAAGCGATGCGCGGCGACCAGTTTTTCGTCGACACGGCTACGCGAGTGTATAAATAATTATAATCTTGTACAAGCAAATTTCTCCCACTAATTCCACTAATTATTATATTTTATACATTATGCTTACATACGTTATGTGCAAGACGAATTCACAAATACATACTGAAATATTGCAGTATACACGTATGTTAGGTGTTTACTCCGGTACAGAAGTTGGTCTCAGCAGTCTTGGAATCTTTTTTGACGTGAATAGGGTAGAGGTATCAGTTATAAACATGGATTAAGACTATCTTAATCCGTGGTCATAAATACTAATGCTATATACGTGCGCAATAACAAAGTTAAATAAATTACTCATGTATAATATTGTTTAAATGTAACTATATATATATATCGTATAGATATATCGTTTAATAATTTTTTTAAATAATTTTTACCATTTTAAATCTTGTTATCTGCAAATGCTAACTGTGTGTCACTTTGATGTAAAAATAGAATATATAAATAAGCTGTAGCAATGTTGAATAAAATACTATTGATATAATGATATATATTTACTGCATTAACAATATTTCCATTTAAAATTTAAATGCGTGTTCGCTGTTCGGTATTGTAATATCAGTATTGGCATAGATTAAATATATTTAGTATATATTTTAATCTATGATATCGGTGACACGTGGTTTCCCTCGATAAGTCCTAGATAATCACAAATATATAATAAACACACAGATAAAAGATGATAATTAGTTATAACATACATTATAATGATTATAAAAGAACACATTTTTAAAATACATTTTTATTAATCTTCCGTCATATTATATGCAAAAACAGCATTTTGAATTTCTTTATTACAATAATTCATTATTTAATGAATTTAATAAAAATATAGGTATTTTGTATTCTTATAACTCCTGAAGTAAAATGTGTTATAGACAAAATTATTTAATTATGTAATAAATACTCATCTATATTTATTTATACTAAAGGTATTTAATTTATATTACTTGTATATACCTACCTATAAAAAAAAAAAAAATAGTAACTAAACAGATGCAACTTTTAATCTTTGAAAACAAGTTTCTTTGAAAAATGTCTGTATTAATTTATAGATTTTGAACCAAGTGAAAAATGAATTGATTTAACAAAGATATTTTAGGAGATTTAAAAACTACTTATATATATTTTTCTTCTTCTCCTCTGATTCTTATACAACTCTTGGTTACACATGATGATAAATGACCACTAAGCCGCGAGGTTCATGACTATTGTACAGACAATACAACGTTCACATCTAAATCAGCGAAGTAAGAGGGCTGACAAGAAAATAGAATTGAACCTGTAATTAATTTTATTTTCCCTCCCAGAAAATGTGTTAAATAGATAAGAGGTAACGACTAAAAATGATGTACAGTCTACTTGACAACGAAGTGCATAAGAAAGGGGGGTACACGGATGAGTGATATAAGAAGAAAGTGGAAAGTGAATATTAACGTTAACAGTTGTCATGCTGTTCGTGGCACTTCGTGTATATATTATAAATATATTATGTTATCTAATGAACAATAATTTAGGTACATTGCTGTAATTGAACAATGAAAATAATTAATAAGTATAATTGGAATAACTATTAATTTTTAACACGAGTATTATTTAATTTTTAATTCATATATTAAAAGTTATAAATCATAACTCATAGATTTACATATGTATACATTTTTACTAAAAAATATATAATAATATCATCTCTCCTGCAAACAACTATTTAAACTTTTCTACCTATGTCGTTAACTTTATTCAAAAAGTAAAATTCTTAGTAGTTACATAATTTTTAATCTACAATGTGTCATTGTACTGCTGTTACTGTACAGTGTGTATTTTATTTTTTAACACGTTATGTGCATTCGTTATTTTATTATTAAACATTATACATTGGCGCACTGAACATAACTACAGTACAGTGATACTGTGTTACGATATTTTTATATAATAATAATTTGATAGTGAAATTAAAGATGCCTATATAGTTATCGAATTATAAATATTCGTTTATCTTTTATGATTAATAATTAGGCATCGCGTATGTCCGTACTCCATGCAGAGTATGCGACGGGTGCTTGAGTTTAAAATGTTGCGGTGGACATCTGATCAATATTATATTGGTAATATAATGTGTCATAATATGGTATATTTTATTTTATCTTTATATATTATTTATAATTACGAATTACGAGACTTAAATGATTTCTGCTATCACTTCAATTATATTTATTATATTATATTATCACTTTTATTATAAGTTTGTCAGTTTTTGTGAATCACTAAATGATAAAATCAACTGTTCAAAACTATTTAACTAATTTAACTATTTTAATATTTAGTCAAACCATTACCGTACGTATTTTTTCCGAGGAAATGTCGATTATACTGTTACTATTTGTACCGGAGATATTGATTAGTGCAGTCGATAAAACCAAATAACAGCGAAACATTTTTTCACTTGGAGAAATATTATGTTCAGATCCTTTTTTGAATAAATTCCCGGCTACGTTAGATTGGGTACTTACAACCAGTCTTTATAGTTTATTTGATCAGTGAAATCTAAAAACAAAAGAATATGGATGAGAAAGAGTATCAATTATTCTTATAATTTTAACGAATATGTTATGATATAATAGATTAAAATATGATGTACCTGTTTTAGAAAAATAATATATTTTAAGTATTTTAAGAAACTTGTTTATTACTAAATGTCGATGGTATAATATCCTGTTTATAATAATTTATAACCTATGGAGATTGGGAAACATTACTTAACACGTTTATTGTATACGTAGGTACATTTTGTCATTAATGGGCGAGAAAAGTATATTTTCGTCATCTAGCTTCTAGCATCATAAAATTTATCATTTCTGTTGAAGATCTTATGGTTGTTTGATCATAAAATACAATTTCAATATATAAAACAGCGGTATCATATAAAATAGCTAAATAAATTAAAATCAATTCATTGCATACGTAATAATATGTACCGTTTAAGTTATTTACTTCTTAAATTGAACAGTATTTAATTAATGCAATTATAGTCAAATAAGACACTGACGCTGTTCACAATATGAAATTCCTACTAAAATAAACAAAAACGTAAAAATGTTTTAAGAACATATAATATGCCAATAACTAGTAATAACTAATAAGTTATAACTTGGAACTCAACAAAATAACTAAATTTATCATTTACATGATTATCTATTTCATTGGATTTATAATAGACTCTTCTGTAATCAATGCCTATATCTACCACGAATTTCCAAAAATTAAAATAACATCATAAATCTTCATTATTTGTATGGTTACTGAATTGAGCATATTTTCATAGACAATTATTATAGTTTGCGTAATGCGTACAACATATAAAACTCTATAATGATGATAAATTTACAATTTTAAAATAAATTCCTTATCGATGAAATAATTGCTGTTAAAAATTTAAAAGTATATATTTTTTTATGATTTATATGATTCATTTTTGTATAATATTATAATTCAAATATTCAACTTGAAACATAATAGTATCCTTTATGACTGTTTAACATTTGTTGGCTTATAAATGGCACAGCTGTAACACCTGCAGGCTGTAGTAAATACTATATAACACTATCCGCTAAATACCAATCTGTAGTTATACTTTTACTTATAATACATTTATATCAATAGTTATTATATCTATATAACTGGATGTCTTACTTCGATAGGCAACATTTTTTATCTTAAAAGTTAAGTTTAAGGATCCTCATATCAGTCATATCCCACAAATTGTTCTTACTGCAACATAAAATTGTGAAAATAAATAAACAGATTTTATAATTTTTTATTTGCGTTTGAAGTTTATATTATAGATTAGATACTTTGAAAACACGAAAAATTGCAAGCCATATTAATGTAATTAAAACCAAATAGAATTTTTTTTTCAATATTAAAGATTTATAAATTATTTCAAAAGTTTCTCTGAAGTTATTCACACTTGTTTGTCTGTGTATAACAAAGATAAAATGAATAAATAAAATATACAAACTAAATAAATAGTTCATCGATATTAAATTTATATTATGAATAACTAATGAGTTGGAATAAAGACGGCTAGGTTAGATTATGGATAAATGATATTATTAGGTAATTATTATTATTATTAAACAAAAAGAATCTGTACAAGTGCAAAATACCATAATATTATATTATATACAATATACCTAGTCTACACAACTTTCAATTTTGAATATGTTAATCATGACAGGTGTGCGTTGAACAAATATGTTCGGCTAAGGTTTTTAAAATGAGATTTTCTAAATTTGAACACCATTGGCCAACGGCTATTTATATAATTTTCCACGGCTCCATAGACGAAGTGCACAACTAATGCCAAAGTCTCCGGAACGTCTCTGCCACCGCACCTGTACCCCTCTTTATAACGTAGCATTTCCACTCAGTCGGGCAAAACAAATTAGGTTAAACAGTTTCAGGGAGATCATCTAGAGCAATAAACGTTTTTAAATTATGGCTAGTTTATAAAAATATAACACCAGGCTTCGTGCTTGAGCTGCAAAGACAACAAAAATTATATACAAACACACCAATTTAAATACTTAGCTAGCGATATAGATAGTAACAGTTTAATAAATAGAAAAAATTTTAATACTTAATTGTTCGTACATGTTTAAGGTTTTTATTTCATATCTTATACCCAAACGTTATCAAATCAATTAATTAATTTATATTATTAATTATCTATATTCAGAAAACCAAATTTTTATAAATAGAGTACTTAGGTAAAGATATTTAATTTTATAACAATAATTTAAAATTTAATAAAATTGAAAATATATTTTAAAGTAAAAAGAAATTTAATTTAAGTTTAGAGTTTTAAAGCTGGAACTGAGATAAATTTAAATATATTTGGTACGCTTCCGAATTTCAACTAAACCTTATCACTTATTTTTAACATTGTAAAATCGTTTAAAACAAAAATACGAGTATACCCGTTCAATAAAATTGATTTTTTAGAAACCTTTTAAATAAAATATATAATTTACGTATAATTTCGAAGACTTACAAGTCGAGTTTTAGCACTTTAGCAGGTTAATAATTTGTAAATAATTCGGTCAGTATAGAATAGCTTTAGTTTTGTTTTAAAGATGATATTATTCATAGAATTCGTGTACAAATATTTACTATAGATTTATAACCATAAACGAATGAATTTGAAGAAATACAAATGTTTGATATTTTAATACATTATGATCGTCGTAATATTTCACCATGTTAAATCCGATAATATTATTAATGTAATTCGAATCTAAAATTAGAGCCTGATGAAATTTCACTTGCGATTATTTTTTCCCCTGATTTTATGTGTACCGACGTGGCTCTACGTTATGTTTTAAATCGCGGTATACATATAACTATCAAATACATTAGCTTGGTAGTTAAAATCAATACTAAGGTACCCATCGCCTAGACTTACTATTTTTGGACGTATAAGTTGCCCGGATACGACTCTTTAAGTGTAAGCTTGCCAAGATATTTTTTTTAACTATTGGTATCGTTAAACTTGTTTACAACTTTCACTGTGAATTGTGATACAAGTAATTGAAAACATTAGATATTGAGAAAAAGTATTTTCAATTTCTATTCGAAATATAGAAAGCATTAATATACCTTTCATTTAGGTGAAGTTATTTTATTTTTTTTTTCAGTAAGATTTTTGTTTTTGAAAATTATCTATAATACTAGTTTCTGTTTTGTAATAACGATAATCTTTTAGTATTGTTTATATTTTATCGTTTATCGATTGGGGTAATATGTATCCGTATTAGATTCTTTTAGCACTTTGCACAGAGCTTTTGCCGATGTCCGAAAGCGTGGCCCATATAACTTGAAGCGCTGCCAAGGCATTTTAGAAAATACGGTTTTCTCGAACTTTATAAAAGTAAATATGACTTCTACACAGTATTTACCAAATGAAAAATTAACAGCTACCATTCGTAAAAATTATTATATCATAATATTTTGGAATGAACGATTCAACATTATCTATAGATAATACACAGAACTTTTATCAGCTAAATGACGTGTCAAAAATTGTAGATTTACTCCAAATTCACAAATTTATAACTAACTTCAGTCAGTATGCATTGATTATAATCTCTATAATAATGTAAAAAACAATGTTATAAAAAATTATTTTCAAATAAACATTGCATTAGATAAATTATTTTTTTAAATTAATTTAAAATCCCCGATTAATACATTTATTTGATTTTACCTAGGCGAAAATAAAACGTGATTGGCTTTGTAGGATAAACAGTAGATAACAATACATAGGAGGATAAGTATAATAATAAGTGGATTGCTTAGAACATGGACCACACGACGGCCGTTACATTTTTACACATGAAAAAAAACCCCAAACGAACGTTTTCGTTTGACCTAATAATATCGGAAACAATGTTATACGGTTTACCTACCGTTTGCCAGTAAAAAGTGACTATTAATAAAACGAATTGGAGGTAGAAAATTATTATTATTTTTTTGTAGATTCCGAACAGAGCGGAGCCGCCGCCACGTCACACTGCGTCGCAGAACCAATATTTGTTTTGTACCGACGTTTGTTTTTCAGGTGTTTTGTCGGAAAACATTATTCTATTATATATAACTATTATATTATTTGATTTTGTTTATTATTATTATTTTTTTTTTTTTTCAAAATTTCATCAATAGTTTAAATGCCATTAGATACATTCAAAACGTTCGTACAGCGCGCGCAAACACAATATCGCCGTTTTTTTTTTTTTCATCTCTTTTTTCTTTACTTGTATTAATAGACATTGTGCTTTGCCGCGAGTACTACGCGAGAGTTTGCGTTTTATAATATAATTTACGGCTCTCGGTTGACCTTGGTTTGAAATATCCATACTATGGTCTTGTCAAAACGGCGGGAAGGTCAAATACGTAGGCGTCTCCGGAACGTCGTCTCTCGTTTCGGCACCTAGCAAGCGCGTAAAGCGTCTATTTTCGTGTGTGTCACAGCCGCGCGCGGTTCACGCTATAGCAGCAGCAGCAGCAGCAGCAGCTGCGCCGCCGGTGCTCCGAAGACCAGCGCGCGCGGCTGCGACGGCGGCGGTCGCACTCCATTTGATTTTGTCCGAGGTCAATTAATCCGGTGCAGTGGCGGCGCGAAGTTTTTCCCCCTCGAAAATCACCATTTATTATTTTTTTTTTTTTTTCGTACAGACACTATTCAATTGACCTAATAATAATAAAAACCTAGAAATTTAGTCTCTAATCACACAAATTTCTATTAATGGGCACCTACACGGGATTGCCGCCCGTACGTTATACAAAATACCAAACACAATATTTAAACATTAGTAATGGTTTCAAAAAATATATGAGGACCGCATGAAAATCTAATAATGGCATCGACGCTACAATCATATTATTAGGTACTCGCTTTACTCTTATTGTATGACCGTCGATTATAAATACTATAAAAAAAAATAGTAATTATTATTTATTATATAGTCTCATTTCATCTGTTTATTCTATAATTATCAACTTTTATATGCAAGAGTGCTAGGGAGTAAGGGCGATTACTGTTATAATATATAATTTTCTGAAATAGTTGTTGCTAAGAACACTGTAAAAATAGCTAAACTAAATAACTAAACTAAATTAAAAGATCTATCAAAAATTATTCAATAAGACATTAATCTAAACTGTTATACATTATTAACTTTAATTTTGTTAATATTCCTTTTTCGTGAGAGCACTGAGAACATAATTTTTCAACCATACGCTGTATTAAAACTTAAGGGAGGATTATAAATGTCCTGGTTGAATTGTAGTATTTATTTTAATTCACATTGTTATATTTTAATAAAAGTGTTTGTGTATTTCCAAAATATTTTTATAAATGTAATTAAAAAATCTATTTATATTTATTTAATGTTAATGTTAGTTTTTGTTAATTATAATATTAATTTTAAAGATATGGAAAGGTATTCATAATCTATGAGGAACGTGAAGGGCGAAGCCCCTCACGAGTTGGTATTGAGTAGATTTTGGAGGGATTTAAGCACCCCAAGAGCTCTAAGCGGATTTGAACCTATGCACCTACTCGTTACTTTCGTAGAATACGTGATTCAAATAAACCCCCATTGTGCCGCCATTGATCCGGTGCACACGTCATAGTCATGTCATATACACTGCAATACACACAACACAGTCAATCGCCGTACATGCATAACCGATATATTATTATTATTAAATACATTATATTATATAATCTGTTTCACCGAAACGGAAAAACGTCCATGTATCATTTTATATTTTCCACTAACCCATAATATTATACAACATCCTCTTCCCCCCGTCGCGTGTGCATGACGATTCGCGCCGTTTCCATCGTTGTGTTTATTGTTCGACCGTAACAGCTTCGCGTTGGCGGAAGGTTCGAGGACCTGCGTGTCGGAGAGAGAAGGGATGAAAAGAAAGCGGAGAAGGAGGAAAAAGTGAACGGGGAAAAAAGAGAAGCATTGGCGACGGTAAAAACTTCTCAGGGATTTGGCCGACAAACGAATTTGTTTAGTCTTATAAATAACCAGTGTGCGCGCGTTAATTCGGGTTCAAAGCTGCTATCTATCCCTCATCTTTATATTGCCTACATGTTTTACAAACATTTTCATAGTAATTAGAATAATCGTCCAACAACCGCCGTTGAATAATTTACGTCCGGACTCTCAAGCTCACCCCCTTACAAAATATATTTCTATATATTTTATCAGTGTGCAGTTTAGCGCTAAAATGGCAAAATAAGACATAGGTTAGTTCATAATAGTTCATCATTCTTTTGAAATATCGAAAAAATAAATCACATTTTTTATACAGTTATAAATCTAAAATAAATAGTCTTAGCAGGTGAGATAACACTTCAAGTCCTTGGCGGACACAAATCCCAAAATTACATACTGGGTATATGCCCGACGGTAACACCTATGCAACACCTATTTAAGTTGTAATTCAGGTGCATCTTTAGACCATTGTATTTAGAGGGAGTGAGGGACGAAAACTTTTAACTTAGTCGCAGCATACATTTTTAAATTGCCAATTATAATATTTACATTTATAAATCTGTTTTAAGGGGTTATGGATAGATAATTTTAAGCACATGTTAAGAAAACTATAATAAATAAAAATTAAACTAACAAGTGCCTAAAAACTATTATTATACAATTTTATAAAGCTATAGAGTATGGAGGAGGAATAGACTGTCTTCCACTTTGTGGTGTACCATGTAATAATGATATAATAATAACTAATGGTGTATTACGCTCTAATTATACTCATTACTCGACACTACTATAATATAAATATACGTATATATACTATTACAGTGTTTCTACTTTCTACTACATTTGACTACTATTAGTGAGAAGCCGAATTATTACTTGCTATTTCTATTCATTCGACAGAGTTCAACTATAGTAATTACACAATTTTCACCGTAGCCATTTATAATATACAGCATTTACAATACACGTCGCGGCTGCAGCCACCGCTAGTCGTTCGTTTGTAGTGTAGTAATGTTTTTTTTTTGGCCGCAAATTTCGTGTTGTGTCCGCCGGTATAATATTAGTCCCTTTTGTTATCTTGTTCGTGTAATCGAATTTTGGCGTTTGGACGGTGTATTTTTAAGTTGTCAGCTAGTAAAAGTTGTAGGACGGCCAGCCAGAAATACAGAGCTGTCGCGCGGGGTTACGCTCGAAATAGATCGGAGCCCCGATGATGCGCGTGTGTACTCCGTGTGGCTGCAGTAGGCGCTGCCGTTGTTGTGTCCACTCCTAGCTCCGCCGCCACCGTAGTGGAGGACCCATATACGCATTATAGGTGTGCGTACTACTATCGTTGCTTTCGTCGCCCGACTGCCCGACATTCGATTTAGGAGAAAATATTTTTCCAACAGCCATAAGATCTTTTTGCGATGTGAAAATTCAAAATCACACTACGGGCTCTACATGTGTCGAGTACAATATTTAAGATGGATGACTTGTATAGTGAACACGAAAAAATGATGTTGAATTGATTGGCCATCAGTGGATTTTGGTTTTTAATGTTTTAGATGTAATATTTTAGGTTCCGAGTGAAACGTGGAATCTATTGATTTTGCCATGATGTGTTTTATAAATTTATTTTTCTCGGTGTATGTGTAAACGATAAGTAATAAAGTACCCGAAAAACGATCCGATTTTTACGTATCATAAATAAAGTATCTCACATTAAGAATGAACAGGAAAAGAACAAATTATTGTACTAAGGTTATAATATCAAATTTGAAAAGTCGGGCTCAAACAAAACAATATGGAAGAGCAACAATATGAACATCATAATATTGACTTATTGTATATGAATAAAAATATTAATACTATTGTTATTTTGCCTCATAATCAAACTTTATATTGATGATTGCGGTGAATTGTCCGCAATCCTGTAATAAGTATATAGGCATATGCTAATTTATAAAATTGGCACATCAATCAGTGGCATTTTCTAGGCAAAAAGGATTTTAATAAGAGTTAATTTTAGTAGTTAGGTTTATTTGACCAGTGGCACAACTAGGAGGGAGTTGGGGGTCACCCCCATCGAAATATGAAATTTATTTTCCTACCTTGTAACGTAGTCGGGTACGATGTATATTCAACTTGTTTAGTAATGTATTGAAATTAATGTATGCATCAACTGGTGAATGTAATGCTCCAGGAGTATATGCGCAATTTGAGATTTTTAATTGGAAGTCTTAAAATTGTTTAAACGCAATATCGATTAATTTCCTCTGGCCTTTATTAAAAAAAATAAAAACAGTACAACAAAACATTTAAACAAATAAAAACAATCTTAAATACACCATTATAATATTTATTCATGCAATACATTTAAATTTTTTCTTTAAAAAGAGAACCTACAACCACCTTTAGCAAATTCATTCAAAATAATTCTGATCAATTTTGAAAATGAATTTTATTAAATAAAATTTTAAACTTTATTATAAAATTATTATTTTAAGTAAAATTTTATTTTTTGTTTTAATCCCCCCCTCCATAAATAGATGTACCTATTTTAAATGATAAATATTTCAAGTTGAAATAAAAGAAACTCGAGAGGTTACCTATTGAAAAACTGTCATTATATGTAGATAACAGAATGTTTTTCCCCGATGAAAGCTAAAATAATTTAATTTAAGAATAGGTTATTTAAACTAGAAGTGTTTTAGCAACCTAAACTTTAGATTGAGTTTGTGGTATATTTTTGTGCCAAATGGTTCGATCTTATGATTGTCTCCTTTTTAGCCGATAGACTACTCGATACTATTCAGAAGATTGACATTTTAATTTGACAAAAATAGTGGACACTATTTGTTATTTTGCCAACAAAAGCAGCCAATTCGGGGCTAAAAATGATCAGGAATCGGGTAAACGAGGCCATCGCTTATACAATTATAAAATGTCCAGATTCATATTTTCTCAATTTACAATAATAATTACTAGCAAAAACATAAATTATTTTTAAGGTTAATGTGGTTTTAAGTTATAACTACCATAGAATGTTAAATTCTCTGTAGTGATGTAATTAGAAAATTAACATACAAATTATATCATAATCATGCTATTACATTGCGTGCAAGAAGTATTAGTTATTTATGTAGGTATAGTCATATTTTGTCGACTTCTTGTTAATATTTGTTCTGTGTGGATAAGTAATTTGAAGAGAAAAATATCTAATGTTATATAATATAAAAAATATAAAAATAAATAATGTTTAGTGGTTAATGCTCATATAATAATAGATATTATTTTATAATAATATCTATTGTACTTACATTTCAGATAAATATTTTTTTTTTATTGATTGAACCATCTGATTTCAGGTATATAAATTCACTAATATAATTAATTTCTATGAATTGTATTATAGTTACAGTTGGCCTATACATGTACGTTTTATACTTTAGTCTTAGTCAAAACTAATTATTATACCTATAGGCTACATAAAAACAATCTGTATCTGAAGATAACTCCTTTATCACAAGTAGTGCCACTGTATAAGTTAATGAAGTTAGGTAGTTTTATAAAACTGAACAGTACAACTGCACCTTGTAAGTACACATAAATCATTAATATTAGGTACTAACATTAAGGTATACTTACATTATTTTACTTACATGTATAACATATTATACATAAAGAAACGAGATTTATATGTGAAGAGAGATGATTGATATTTTTTTGCAACTTTTTGGTAATTTTTTTTTAACTAATCATAAATTGTAAATCATTTTTCTGTAACATAAAATTTACTAATATTAATTAATATTTATGAGGTATGCTCAATAAACATGAATATTTTTTATATGTACATTTTTGACCCATAAGTAAATATACTTCTATTTAATTATAAATTATGTTCTGATCTAATTGTTTAGATTACATTTTTTTTTAAATTACAAATATTATTGAGTTGAAATGAGATAAAAAGTGATTATTATAATGATGATTTTATTTATTTATTTTACAAATTATTTTTTCTATATAAGGGTTTAATAGATTATGAAACCATGAAATACTTTGTTTCAAAAGAACAATTATATTTTACATTATAAACACTTTAATCAAAAATTAATTAGCACATACATTATACACAACTACATATTGTACATCACAATGTGATTACCATGGTGTTGATTTAAGTCAATTATTTTCACTCAATAAAAATTTTAATAGATAATCATAAAATACTTAACTCTAAAATTACAAAATAACGTTGATTTTTAGCAAATACATGTTATTGTTAATACTTTAATCAATTATTAACAAACTTATACATTACTACATTATACACAATTGAAATTACAGTAATAGTAAAATATGTAATTTGCTAATATATACATAAATATATATATATATATCAAAATTATACTATGAATTAATAATATTTATTTTGTTTTATTTATAATAAATATAACTTACTTGTAATAACAAATTATATCTATTTGTTAATTTATTGCCATCAGATGCATTAAGTTTATTTCATGTACTTGGTCGAGAAAATGGTTCTAATGATCCAGGTTGTACCCAAGATAAAGGTTGATTCCTATTTTCATTTTCCTATAAAAGTCATATATTATTATATTATAATATTAATTATATTTTGTACATAAAATGCTGTTTGACTTTATAATATTAAATGAGTTATTCAAACAAATATATATTTTTAATTTAATATTAAATATTAGTAGAATAAAACTTTAATAATAATTGTCAGAAGTTTAACTTTGTTTTGATCAACAGTGTTTATACATTAAAAAAACTATTGTATTTTTATTTATTAAGTAAAAATACAAACTTTTTGTTGAAGCCACGAACGTTTAATTGCTCCATGAATTTCTTCATTATAATGATCAAAATGCAAATAGTTTGGATCATTATTTTCAGAATGATTTGGCTGCTTATATATATCAATTTGACTTTGTTCCACAGATTCAACACATTTTTTCACAAATTTTTCGTTATCTGTTTTTAATCTATAAACATAATATTAATAAATAATTAATAAAAAATATGTATTGAACCTAATATCAATTTTACTAACAATTCAGCAGCTTCTGAATTTGCAGGTGTTTTAGTTTTAGGTACATCATAAAAACACTTTAAAACATGATCAATTACATGCCATATACGACTAACTCCTTTTTTCCATTCTGGAAAATGATGTTGAATACTCATTTCTCCAGTAACAGGATTAACCAGTGGATGAAAAAGAGGCGTTTCAATTATTACTTTGGGGCAATCACAATCTGGCCAGTTGCTATCTATATGTAAACGAAAGCGAAAAACCCCATTTTTGTACAGTCCATACCTTGGAAAAATGACTCCAAACCATACTAAAACATAATATTAACGATTAAATGTATAATATTTAAAATATATATAAAAATATAAATCATAAAAATATTTTCTTACTGAATGGAGTTTTTGCAGCTGGAATAACATAAACTCCGGGTAATAACTTTTTGCTTAAAATATTACTGAAATTAGAAGGACAAAAAAAATAGTTTAAACAATCAAACGTAAATAGTAATAAACTAATGACTAATAATATATAAATTACAGACAATAATAAAATTGGCCAATCGTGTACAGATAAAGTGAATTGTTTTAATTATTTAAGTTTTTGTTAATACTTTGTATGAAGCACAATATCAAATAATTTAGGGTTTAGATTTCTTTTGATTCTTAAGTAGGTGTATAGTATTGTATCGATTAGAAATTAATATCAGGGGAGATCAAAATTTTGTTAAAATAACTCTTTTATATTTAATAATATAAATGACATTTAAAGTTAATTGGCTAATGATACATAGTTTGGCTAGTTTATCATTACCTATAACATATATTTATATATTATATATACAGGATTATCTCATCAAAGAACATTCAATCTTTTGGAAATTATCAACATTTTTCAAAAAGTTTTTAAATATTTTTTAAATTCAATACATGCTACATTTATAAAATATTCTTACAACTTCTAAATGTTTATTATACATTATACAGTTATCTACATATGATTCTTCCAATGCAACACTGGTTTTTAATTACAACCATTTGTAAACTAACTTTTTTTCATACATTTTATGTTTACGTTCAACCATTTAGAAAAATATTATCATTTAAAAATGTGATATTTCCCATTTGTGAAATTTTCATACTTATTCATCCAACTATATTGCTAAAAACTTAATCTAATATTATAATAAAATAATAAATGTATATGTTTTGGTATAGGTTGCTATTTGAAAATCAAAACTAATGGAAATGGGAAATTAAGAGTATTTTAAAAAATTGAAACTGCATGTATCTTAAAATTTCTTAGCTTTTGGGGTAATAAATGTCCTTTGATAAAATAATCACCATTTATAGTAATATCTTAAATGAATATATATGTATATTAGCTTATAACTTACAATTCAGACATGAGGGTATATTCAAGAAAAAAAGGAATGTAATTTGCATTTATGTAAGAATTATTTCTATTGGATGATTTGACTGCAATACCACTAATACCGGTAGTATCATTTCCTGGAGGTATAACACGACGAAATGAACCAGTACGGTGAAAGACATCGTCATTGTTTCCAGACGACTAATAAAAAATAGAAAATTATATTAATGAAAGTAAAAATAATATTAGTAAATTATTGTTTTGCTTACCATATTGCCGAAAATGAATTATTTTCAATTTAGATCAAACAATACCAAAGTGTAGAATTAACATCAATGAGTGAACGAAAGACACTTCTGTAACATTATTATTTAGCCAAATAAAAAACTCAATGGTAATGTAACTCTAGTAGAGCAATATAGTGTGTCAGACTACTTATAGAAAAAATAAGAAATATTTAAACGTTATCACTTTTTCTGTGATAACAATTAAAAACATTCACCAACTGGCTTTGGGAACCATCTGGTCGAATACTGTCACTCAAAATGAATTGCTGGCCATCAATTATTACGAAATACTAGTCAAATCAATATAATTGCACGGTCTGCACGAGTTCCTACTGTAACTTGATAATATCTACTTCATAATTATTTATTATTTGTAAGTATTTAATAGATTAAATATACATATGTTTAAACCAAAGACTTAAAACCCGGACAAAATTTAAAATTGCCTATCCATCTACGAATAATTGTTGACTTGCATGGTAAAATTATTTGTTGTTTTTTTCTGAGAAATCTAAAAGTTGTTGAAGATTAAAGTATAAATTAATATCAAAAATTTTTTTACTTAGTTTTTTTTTTTCAAAAGAATTTTAAACAATATTGTTATCTTTTACCTTAGAGAGATGTCCAATAATGTTTGTGTTCTATATAGACTTGGCTTGTTATTTGATGTGATGTTTTCCGGGTTCAATTAAATCTGTGCGATATCCCCCTTTGGCGACTTGTGAATCATCCATTGAACATCTAGTTATGAGATATTCGATGGCGATGTAACAATATTTGTATTGTATAGTTAGAATTTCAGATTTCCTAATTAGTTTTATTTTTGGAACGTAGAGTTTTCTTACGGGTGTGTTGGAGGTGTGCAATAATCCACCGATAGTCTGTTAAATGACGTATTGAGACGTGAACCAGTGCAGTCGTAGGTAAAGAATGCACGTGTGTTGTTACACACTAGCCTTCGCTACCCTGCAGCGGCGTCCATGACCTCCTACAAGAATGGTGGAAAACTATATAGGTTTTCTAAATATCCTGTAATTAGCTACCTTCCAAATAAATATTTAACAATTCCTGCAACTTCGGTTGGTTCAGAAAGATGTTTTTCGACGGCCGGCAACACTTAGATTTTTATGGTTGAATTCGTCTTGGTTGTAGAGTAAACATCTATAAATTAACAGTTGATTTAGTTTTGAATGACAATTCAATGATATATGTAATTATAAATGGTATTATGGTAAAACCTAGAACATAAATATGTGATATTAATTTATAATTTATACAATTAAAGTTGTTTGTACTCATTGCAGTAAATTTATATTTTATTATTTGCTAATTGAATCTATACCACTTTTGGTGTTTAAAAAAATTAATGATACGTTAGTTAAACAAACCGTAAAATAATATTTAATTTTATGAGTAATTAATATGTGATATTAAAATTAACGACATATAAAATATAATAATGTTAGTGTTTAAACTTCTACTTAATGAATGCAGTGCCTTTTTTAAATTTTTTAATTTATAAATTAATTTTGTTATAGTTGGAAATTATTAAAAACCTATCGATTAAACAACGATTATTGTGTTATACTGTAATATGTTTAAATTTGTGGTCACTGTGTGTTCGATGTTCATATTGGTAGAAGTTGCAGGAAGAAGGTGGCATACATCACAAATAGTATTAAAGCAGCTTTACGATTTACAAAAAGAACATTTTGAACTATTAAACGATTATTTGGACTTGGAAACAAAACGTTTGGAGGAATTGTTAAAGTAAATCTTGAAATTGGTTAATAAAATGTACCTATTTAATTTGTTAGGCTCATATGTTGAACTAACTTATTATACTAGAACTTCTAATAAAAATGTTAAATAATTACCTACATTTATAATTTTTACTATTTTAATATTTATTTAGTTTAAAAAAAAATGTACTATGGAAAAAACCAACTACAAATTAATATTTAATAATATATTATTAATTTTGCAGAGAATGGGAATAACAGTAAAATTGTTATTACATTGTTATATTGAACTATAAATAGTTGAAAATTCAAAATAAAATTTGACCGGTCATTTAAAGAATTATTAAATTTCTTTATGTTCAGTTATAATGACACAATTTTTTTTAGAAATTTAGCTGCTATTAATGATTGGCGTCTACAAAAATTTGATACGAAAGACACCTATTTACATATTCATACTGATGCTATAAAAGCGATGACATGGTTTCACCAAAAACTTATTAAAGTTGATGATTTGATGAATAATAAACAATCGAGAGAAGGTAATTCACGAACAGATGGAAATATAACTGTATAAGCACGTACTCATATTATTATTTCACGCGATTATTAAATTATTATAATACAGTCTTAGATAAACTCAATGAAGACAAAAACATTGGTGAAGACGATATAATTTATTCATATCAGGCATTGATAAGAATTCAGAGATTTTATGGGATCTCCGCATCCGGCATGGCATCCGGCAAATATAACAATCGGATAATCGGTGATCAAATGGACGGTATATTATGTATTATTATATTGTGTGGTATTCATACTATGTTAATTTCGGAAATTGTTGAACATACTTTAGACTCTAAAGTTTAGAGTAACCATAGAATTGGTTTTTTGGGTTTTTCTTTTTGCATTGCTTCCCCCCATTATCTCGACAAAGCTTTAACGCCATACGTTATTTTTCTTTTTTCAACTAGGTCCTTTTCTATATCATTTTAACTTTTTCTTGCATTTTTATTAAATGAGGAAAAATAAATTAGTCATAATGTAAAAAAAAGAAATGTTTCCTTGTTTAAATTGTATTGTCAAGTAGATTATTATCGAAAAAATTGATCAGACTTTAAATGTGCCCTTTTGTGATATTGTTCGTATTATATTATGAGTTTTGTTTGTGGAAAGGCAAATCTATATTAGCAATCTATATTGTTATTTTCATTTATTTAGTATGGTTACTCTAACCGGGGTTTGGTAAGTTCTCACACGAAGCATAGCAAGTAAGCGTTTACATATGTAATTTTCTACACAAAAAAAAATACACCCGTACGTAATTTCCTACCCGAACAAAAGTACATCAATGTGCAATATAATATTATATGGTAAAAACGGTAACGCCGGCAATATGCAATATATATATGATATATATAATTAAATATAATTACACAGAACGTTAACTATCATCCCAACGTCGTGGGATTTTTGTTCAATGACAAACTATAATGACGACCCGGACGATACGGGAGATGTACACGATAATCAGATGTATTCACTATATAGGTACTCACGGAACGTCCGCCATTTTTTTTTCTCGGCCCAATTTCACGTTTGATCTACGTCGCTGTTTTCGAAATTTCGAGCACTCCACCCACGTACGATTTTATTTCCGTCACCTCGACCGCGGTGGCAATCGATCGAAAGAATAACGTTCGCGCGCTGACGATCGCTTAAACGATTAAATCTGACGACGAAAAATACGTTACGATTACACGACGACGGCGAGAGACTTAATGACCGCCGAAGAAAAATAATCGTAGCCATATTGACCATGGTTCCAGCCGGTAATGTCTGTTCGATACTCGGGTAACGTACGTTTCGTCGAGAACCAGCCCGTATACCGAGTGAGTATGCAATGCAATGCACCGGGCCCGACAGACGACGACCAAATCGTATACCACACAGTACCAAGTTCGAAAACGCGGTCTATAGAATGCTTTTCATTTACATTTTTTTTTCTCCATGACGTTCGGCATATTATTATTTCAGACACCGAGAACAAAGAAATTGCATCGTCATGACCGAACTACCGAAGTGACGGCATTTGGGCGTAATGGCCTTTGTACCCGTATAACGTAATATAGAAATAATGTGTTTTGGTGAATTTCTTATAATGCCGTGTTAGAGCAAGATAAAATGTTACTTATACGCGTGAACGTAATAATTATTATTGTTTTACTGCAATCGATCGGTTTTGCCCGAATACTGGCAACACGAACTTAAACACGACACATTGGAATCGCCCCGAATGCCTTCCTGGATCATCTTCAGACTTTTGAAATAGGGCCTTTTTTATAGTTTAACAAAGTGAGTATTAACATATGAAAATCACTCTGGATGTTTTTCTTTTATAATACGAATGATGATGATTTGAGTATTAAACATCGAATGAATTTAGTACTCGTTGATTATAAACAGAGTTAACATTCACGTTATAAATTGATAAAAAATGAACTCAATTTTATAGTGGGAAGGAAATTTGTATTCATTATAATTTATAATTTTTATTCGTGTATGAATTGACATTATTATAGATGGATTTTTTTTTTGTCTTACATACCGGTATATTTCTTTCGTGTAGGAACTTACATTCGCCCCTCTAACCATACCTTACCACTGATTGACCATTATAAATATTTTTTTTTTTAGCATGTGAATGTTTCATTATGACAAAGTATTGTTATAATGAGTTTGACATGTATGGGGTCATCGATTGGGCTGTCGAGGCTTATAAAAAATGGATAAATGATGGGAAACCAAAATGTGTAGACGTTGACACATTACATTTCTACGTACTTTCATCGTTACAGTATACAGGTGTATATCGTTTGATAAATAAATATATCGTTTTGATCAATAACTTTCGTTCTATTTTCATATAAAAGTACTACAGATTTAAACATAAATTATTTAATCTACATATTTTCGGTTTAGATTCTAAATTCTTTCATCATGTTCATTTAAACGTGATTTTTTTTAACTTAAACGTAAAGCTATCCATGGTTAGAAATGAATGAATTTATTTCTTAAACTACATTTATAACTGCATGATGATTTTTTTAATATTATTTTTTAGGATCTAACTTTGGAAATTTTTTCGGAACAATTGGATTACATAATTCAAAACTCTCTCAGATGACCGAACAACATTTATCACTTATGAGAAATGAATTAATTGATATGCCCGAAAACAGAATTTTAAGAGTATTTGATGTATTCAATGTAAGATTATATATTCTGGCAAATAACTATGATAACTACAGTCTAAAAACTTGAATTTCAGATTCTGAGGTGTTAAAATTATTAGTTTTTCTATTGATGTGTTTCTATTTGTAATATTTGTTTCTGTTATTTTAATTTGACTAGTAGAATAGATCATATTTTTAACTTCAAGGGCGGTTTCTTATAGCAAATGCTGTCTATAAAAAAAAAATAGTTAGTTGTTTGGCGAGTCGATTTTAAAATTACCTTTATAGTTTTTTTAAATTATTAAAAAAAAATTGACAACAATTAAGAATACCCGTAAAAATTAATGGAATACCGGTTTACAAAAAAATTTTATTTATTTTTTTCATAGTACTTTATTTAAAAATAAAATAAATGTTCGTTGGGACTGACGACTAAACAATTTAAACAATACTTATATAGTATCATTCTTTAGAGATATTTTTTTTCAAGTTTTTTAGTTCTTTTTTTCATAAAATATCGATAAAATAATCTTGATTGATAATAAAAACTTAAATATTATTAAAAAATTCCTCACATGTTGTAATTTGTGCAAACATTTTCAAATATCTCCTCACACAACATTTTTCATAAGAATCAAAATTTTATATTATGACAAAATTTGACAAAATCACGTAAATCTTTAAAAATGTTTTATTAAAAAAATACACTTAACTTTCATTTTTAATAATAAGGGAATGAATAAATTAAATTATTATAATTCGTCACAAGTTGGTAGACAAAAGTTAACATATAGCTTTCTTATTAATGCATATGAATTCACCAGGGAACACAAATAATGTTATAATCTTTTCAAAAAATTAAGTTTTAACGAAATTGGGAATTAAAATGATTTAGAAATATAAATTGATTTTCTTAATCGAAAGTGTATAGGTTAAAATTTAAATAGATCAATAACGATTTAATAATCATTCGTTATTTGTATTGGTTTTAGAGATTAACTAAAAATCAATATGGAATGAAGTTTATACATCTTTGCAAACTTGGTACTTCATTACGAACCTTATCAACGTATTCTAAATGCCGATACCAAACCAAAAATTCCTACTATAGGCTGTTAATGCCTTTCAAAGAAGAGGATATCAATAGTGAACCATTGATAAAAATATACCATGACGTTTTATATGATGAAGAAATTTTAAAAATTAAGTCGATGGTTTTAAATTCCGTAAGTGGGTTCAACTAATAAGAATTTGTATGACGTAACGAATCCTTCATTAATTGTAAATCTATTATAATTAATACTCCCAAGTATAAAAAAAAAAATAAGAGAAATGAAACTAATTTTTTTATTTTCATATCAGAAATAATTTTTATTTTAGACCATTCGGATCATAATAAATAGGGATATTGCGTTCAGTGGCGTATTTAAGCCGGGGCCCCAAAGGTTTATCCGAATTGGGGACCACCGGAACTTTATCATTTTATAAATACCCGAAATATTTTTTTTTTTATAGAAATAATATTTATTTTTTTGAATATTAGTTCTTGAACTACTATATAATAATTAATATTTTATTAATAGTGTTGAAGGGGGACCCCATCCCTTTTAATACTTTATAAAATAAATGTATACTTTTATCTAGAATCTAGATCATTTTAGCTAGATAAGTGGAAGTTTTTTCCCGTTTCCTTGGCTTCACGGGGGCTACTGTTGGGGGTTCGCCCACATCACGTCCCCATATTAAAAAAAAAATGGAAATTTTTTATAAGATAACTTGAAAATATTCATCTAGACTTGTCTAGACAAGATAAAATTATCTAAATAAGTCTCAACACTGATTACAACTTTACAATATAGAATATAAATAGATAAAAATAAACTGAACAATTTGCGAAATTTTGATATCACTATAAAAATAGTTAGTTTTTGTCGTGTTTGATCTTGATGACTTTTGAATTTCAATTATTATATGACGTTTTGTATAATTTTTATTTTTATATTTAACTTTTACAGCTGCGTAATAATTAAAAAGTATTCAGGTAGTTATTACAAACTAAAGATGATTTTTCACTCAAATTGTTGTATGATATTATTGATATTTATACCTTGTACTTCATATATTTATATTATTACCTTGCAATTTTACTAATGTTATTTACAACTGTATTATGTTAGATGAAGGATTCAGAAGTTAATAGTCCAACCGGCAATATATTGAATGAAAAATTTCGTTCAGGTCAAGTCAATTGGATTAATCATATACAAGATACAAAGGAATTGCCATCTTTGAGAGCTCGAATTGAATTATTTACTGGGTTATACTATAAGACATCAGAATCGTATCAAATAGTTAACTATGGATTAGGTGGTCATTATATACCACATTATGATGCGTTTTCAAGAAAGAGTGTAAGTGAATAGTATTTTAAAATATATTAGAGTTCAAGAGTTCTGAATTGTTATAAAACATGATTATTAAATGAGAGTTTTATGCATTCCTAAATATATCTAACTTTTTGTAGAATTATTATTTATTACCCTATCATATGTATATCAGTAAATTATTTTTATGAAAAACTAGTAAAACAAAAACATTGTTCTTTTTCAGCAAAACAAGTTTACTGGTAACAGAATATTTACAGTATTATTTTATGTAAGTAATTTTTACATATCGAATGAAAACTTGATATTTAAATGTAAAATGTTATTCTTTTAGTTAGATGATCTTGAAAATGAAGGTTATACAGTCTATCCAACGTTGAATATTGTTTCCCCGGTTGAAAAGGGTGCTGCACTAGTTTGGCAGAATTTACATAAGTCTAACGGAAGTATTCACAGTGATAGCCTTCATGGTGCATGTCCTCTATTAAAAGGAAATAAATGGAGTAAGTGATTTGGTGTCAATGATATAAGTATTTGACAAGGGAGGATTAGTAGCAATCATTCCTCCAACTTGGACTTTTTTTTCTATTTGAACTAAAATTTCATATGACATCTTCATGAGTCATAAACTCATAACTATAACTTCAAACTTAATTTATTAATTAATATTAATAAGATTTTTTGGTGTCTGATTATCTTGTTTGTACAAAATTATTCAATTTAAATAACATTATGTTCAAAACAAATTGGTTATAATAGTATAGTTAAAATCGGTTTGATTGTTAGTATCTATATGATACCAATTCACCCTTCCTTAAGGCATAAGCTTCAGATCTGCTATTAAGGAGGTATGTCGATTATTTTTAAAAGAACTAGAAAATAGATATTCAGGTCTTAACTAAAGGGTCATTGTTTTATAATTCTTAAAAAGCACTTTTGAATATTAAATAAATAATATAAACAATGTAATTGTTTTTAAGATTGTGACTCATTAAGATTTAATCTTATTAACTAAACAAAATTAATTTTATATTTATTTTAGTTATGACAAAATGGCTGTATGAAGAAGGACAACTTCTATCTTATAATTGGAGAGAAATTCAATGAAAAAGTTCCATAATATAATTATATAAGATTGATCTTCATATTTAATTTGCATTTTAATTCATCTATTTTTAGTATTTGAGTGTTTTAATATATTGAATATATATTTCATATTTTTTTATCTAATATTATAAAGAAAATATCAGTAAAAAAAAAACAAAAAATAAAAAATATTATGACATTTAAAAACAATTTCTTATAATTGTTTAGTGATTATCTAGACTTTAAGGTTACATATTTATAAATATTAGAAACGAATATCATCAAAATTATTAATTTTTAATTAATTATTATTTGGCAATATAAATGTTGCCTTATTAACAAGTTACTTAACGCTGCATTTAAAATATGCAGATACCCATCTAATACATTAGTATGGTATCTGGTATATACATGAATATTTTCTAAAAACTTAACTCTTTAAATGAACTAATGATTTGGTTATATATAATACCATTATTATTATTATTATTATTTGTATGACAGTTTAGTGTTATAAATGAGAAACCTAGTGCATACATGTGTCATTAATATGTAATTTATATTGCAAAAGTTTATTGTGTTCATTTCAGTACATTCCTAATCCATTATTTGCTAATTAGATCTATAACACTTTTGTCGTTTTAAATAATTAATTATCTGCTGGTTTAAACAAATTGTAGTTATATTTTATTTTATCGGTTATTAATATGTGATATTAAAATTAATGACATATAAAATATAATAACGTTAGTGTTTAACTTCTACTTAATGAATGCAGTGCCTTTTTTTAAATTTTTTAATTTTTAAATTAATTTTGTTATAGTTGGAAATTATTAAAAACCTATCGATTAAACAACGATTATTGTGTTATACTGTAATATGTTTAAATTTGTGGTCATTGTGTGTTCGATGTTCATATTGGTAGAAGTTGCAGGAAGAAGGTGGCATACATCACAAATAGTATTAAAGCAGCTTTACGATTTACAAAAAGAACATTTTGAACTATTAAACGATTATTTGGACTTGGAAACAAAACGTTTGGAGGAATTGTTAAAGTAAATCTTAAAATTGGTTAATAAAATGTACCTATTTAATTTGTTAGGCTCATATGTTGAACTAACTTATTATACTAGAACTTCTAATAAAAATGTAAAATAATTACCTACATTTATAATTTTTACTATTTTAATATTTATTTAGTTTAAAAAATAATTTACAATGGAAAAAAACCAACACACAATTTTTTTTTAGAAATTTAGCTGCTATTAATGATTGGCGTCTACAAAAATTTGATACGAAAGACACTTATTTACATGTTCATACTGATGCTATAAAAGAGATGACATGGTTTCACCAAAACCTTATTAAAGTTGATGATTTGATGAAGAATAAACAATCGAGAAAAGGTAATTTACGAACAGATGGAAGTATAACTGTATATAAGCACTTACTCAAATTATTATTATTATTTCACGCTATTAATAAATTGTTATAATTTGTTTTAGTCTTAGATAAACTTGATGAGAAAAAAAACATCGGTGAAGATGATATAATTTATTCATATCAGGCATTGAGAAGACTTCAGAGATTTTATGGGATCTTCGCATCTGACATGGCAGCTGGAAAATATAATGATCGGATAATTGGCGATCAATTAGATGGTATATTATGCATTCCTACTATATTTATTTTGGTAATAGTTGACCATATTTTAGAGTGACCATAAAACTGGATATTTGGGTTATATCTGCATTGGATTTTGTTATCTCGACTAAGCTATGGTATGCATTATTTTCCGTTTCTTCTAATAGGTCACTTCTTTTTCCCTTTTCAACTTCTTAGGGAATTTATATTTTATACGGAAAACGGATTTGTTATCTTGAAACACTTACATTTTTTGTTTATTGTGAATAATGATTTTTCTACTGTGGCAATGTTCAAGATATGTAACATAATTTATTGCAAATGAAAAGATTGACCAAAGGTGAAATGTGAATAATTATAAATTATTTAATGAATACAATAATGTAATTAAAATTATAATCAAAGTAGAAATTTTGATTAAAGAAAGGTGGTGTGAAGTATGTACGTAATACAATAGGAAAAATATTTTTGTTTACCTACTTCTTTTGAATTATATTATATAATATTTAAAGGATATTTCCAGAAGAATTTCATTTATAGATAGAATATTTTCAGTATCAAAGGAATGTTTTATAGACAAATTGAAAACCCCATTATAATGTTAAAACTTTTATATCGATAATTTTAGCAAAACAGTACTTAAAGTTTTTGCACTTAAGCAATAGTTTTATGAACTTTTATTAAAGCACCCAATTCTATTAAACGAAATAAGATTTACAGAAAATACAAAAAACATAGTTAGGTAGAAGAAATTTTTTTTTTAAATAATGTATTGTTTAATATAAAATAGAAGGGATGTTACTCTGTTTGAATTTTAATGTTAAGTAGGTTTTTAATCACAAAGCTTAAATTTAATACCCTTTTGTGATAGGTATAGTTTTACTGTGACTTTTTAGGGAGGATGATAATTTTTATTCTTTCGTGTTTTTCATTTTCTTGATTTATTGATATATATATATGTATTTTTCATTTTAGCATGTGAATGCTTTCTTATGACAAAGTATTGTTACAATGAGTTTGACATGTATGGTGTCATCGAATGGGCTTTTGAGGCTCATAAAAAATGGATAAATGATGGTAAACCAAAATGCGTAGATATTGACAAATTACATTTCTATGTACTTTCATCGTTGCCATATACAGGTGAACATTGTTTGACAAATATATTGTATTGGATAATACTACTAATTCAATTTTTTCAGGTTTGATAAGTATAAATGAGTGAATTGTATTAAGGCAATATAAAATAAAAATTTCATTTTATATTTAGTAGCTAGTTTTTGGTAAAAGAGTATCCATGAATTAAAATTTATGAATTTAATACTTAAACTACAATTTTAACTGTATGATGATATTTTGTATTATTTTCCAGGATTTAAAATTAAAACTATTTTCGAATCAACCGGATCACATAATTCAAAACCCTCTCAGATGATTGAACAACATTTATTACTTATGAGAGATGAATTAATTGATATGCCTGAAAATAGAACATTACAATTATTTGATATATTTAATGTAAGATTAATTATAATAGCAAATTACTATGATATCTATGATTGAAAACCTTAAACTTTAGATTCTTAATGAAACGAAGGGTATATTGGTTTTAAGTTGATGTATGTTTTTATTAATTTTATTTATTGTGACTGTTATTGAACTGATCTACTTACTCTTTTTTTTTGCTCAGAATAGGTTTCCTAAATCATTTGCTCTATTTTGTTCAATAATAAAAAATATAAATGACTAATTAACAATTATTGATAACCTGACATTTGTATTTCATCCAATTTTTGTATTGATTTTAGAGAATTAATCCAGCTCGATCTCTACCTCAATTTATAAATCTTTGCAAACGTGGTACTTCTTTACGAACCTTATCAACGTATTCTAAATGCCGATACCAAACCAAAAATTCCTACTATCGGCTGTTGATGCCTTTCAAAGAAGAGGATATCAATAGTGAACCATTGATAAAAATATACCATGACGTTTTATATGATGAAGAAATTTTAAAAATAAAGTCGATAGTTATGAACACCGTAAGTGGGTTTAACTGTTTAAGTTTTATATAAAGTAATAAGTTGTAAAAAAGAAATCATCTGTTGTAAATCTGTAGATCTTAATATTACCTGTTAGAAAAAAAAAAATTAGAATAATAAAACTTATTTTATATTTTCATATCAAAAATACTTAAATACAATTTAAGATTCTAAGAAATATAAGACATTTAAGTATAATAATTATGTACCTGTGAGGTTTTTACAAAACAATATTTTAAATGGTAAATTTATATACATAATATGTCATATATATGTTTATATATATGAGTATATCATATACATACGAGTATATTAGACATTTCGAAAAAGAATACAGTTTAAATAAATCACCATAAATGAGAAAATTTATTTTAAATTCATATACCTGCTTAAATATAATGTGTCCATTCCACTTATAAGTAAAAGTCAAATCTGTACACTGTTTACATTTTTGGTCAAGGGATAAAAATCCATTTTAAAATAACTTTTTGATGTTATATAGCAGACACTGATTATGTTAATTTAATGATTATGTTATAATTTATTTATAACATTATAAAATAGAACTGAATGAAAATAACTTTTCAATTTTCAATATTTAAAAAAACCACTCGTCAGTTTTTGATCTAGTAAACTTTTCATTCCTATTTTTATATGTTATTCAGTTTTTACTTTTGGTTTATGTGTAATAATAAAATATATATTCAGGTATATCTCACAGAATAAGAGAGGTCTCATATATACCTTACTCTTTACATATTAACATTATAACCTTGCATTTTTAATAATTTTATCTACAACTGTATTTTGTTAGATGAAAGATTCAGAAGTTAAAAGTCAAAACGGCAGTGTTTTGAATGAAAGATTTCGTTCAGGCCAAGTTAGTTGGATTGATCATCATCATGATGCAAAGGAATTGCCTTCTCTGAGAGCTCGTATTGAATTATTAACCGGATTAAACTATATGACATCAGAATCATATCAAATAGTTAATTATGGATTAGGTGGTCATTATGTGCCACATCATGATGCGTTTTCAAGACACCATGTAAGTGAATAGTATTTAAATTATATTTGAATTATTATAAAACATGATTTAATAATCATTAGATAACTAGAATCCTAGTTTTGTGTATTTCCAAATATGTCTAATTTTTTGTAAAATTGATTACCATATCCTATGTATATCAGTAAATTATTTTTATGAAAAACTAGTAAAATAAAAACATTGTTGTTTTTCAGCAAAACAAGTATTTAGGTAATAGAATACTTACAGTATTATTTTATGTAAGTAATTTTTACATCTTGAATGAAAACTTAATACTTTGAATGTAGCATTTTATTCTTTTAGTTGGTTGATCTTGAAAATGAAGGATATACTGTCTATCCAAAGCTTAATATTGTTTCGCCGGTTGAAAAGGGTGCTGCACTAGTTTGGCAGAATTTACATAAGTCTAACGGAAGTACTTACGAAGAAAGTCTTCATGGTTCATGTCCTTTAATAAAAGGAAATAAATGGAGTGAGTGATTTTTTATCGTTGATAGTAGTATTTATATAAGTGATGTATGTTAAATATTTGAAAAGAAGTCAGAAAAAAGATATATAGGTTTTATTTGAAGGATCATTGTTTTATTTTATTTTTAAAATCCAGGCTGAAATAGATGCCTAACATTGTTTTACAATTCAAAATTCGTACTAATAATTGATAAATATATTTGATTAAAAATATTAACCATATCATTTTTTTTTTAAGATTGTAATTTGTAATTTTAAATAAAAATTAATGCATTTTTTTTTTAGTTATGACAAAATGGATGTATGAAGAAGGACAACTTCTATCTTATAACTGGAGAGACGTTCAATGAAATTCCGTATTGATGACGCCCCCGGGGCGACTGCCCCCCTTTGCCTCCTCCCTAAGTTTTTAACAATTATGTTTTTTTTTTAAATAACCGGGTCTGTACCTATACTCTATGTTCACAACATACTTAACCACAACTACAGGCAATAGGTGACGCCTTTATTGTTATGGTTCCACTCATCCGACCAAAAAAAAACCATGAGACATGTGTTTCAAAATTACTATATTAAAAAAATACTATATTAAATTACTATATTAAAATACTCACACTGGAGTATATTAATTATAGTATAATATAAAGTACACATTTTAATCTAATTAGATTATGAAAAACTATGAATATTTTATTTAAATTGTTTATACTTATAATTTATAAGTTAGAAATTATCTCAGACAGTCTCATCTTCTTATCATAAGTTACTAATTATAATATTTCCGAATACTTAAAAAAAAAAATTAAATCTAATGTTAGAATGAAATATGTTGTACCTAATTTTGTTATTTACTAATTCGAAATATATTACAATTAGTGTTAACAAATATTAAAATATATCTATTTATGTATTTAATAAAGGTGCTAATATAAATATGGCAATAAATTAACGTGTGTAGAACAAATAAAAAATATTAAATTGTGGTAGGGGTATAGAATGATTTCTAACACGATTATATATAAATGCGCACCTGTTTAATGTAACCATAATTCATAAGAGTGACTAAAATTATGAATTCATTACTATGATATGTATATCATATACATTGTATAAAAATTGTAATTATTAAATTACGTTATTTTAAAACTTCTTTAGCTTATGTATAATTATTATACATTCAATAATGTACCAAAACAATGTTTTGGTCAAATTTATTCATACTTCAAAATTCTTCATTCTACATTTGAATTAGTTATTTTAAGGTTCAAAATTTTCATTTAACTAATTATTTTACTTTGGCTATTTTATAGGTAGCACCGTAGAAATATGTTTGGAAATTTAGCATTCATTGTCTTGTTGTTGGTATTAACAGAAGGAAGGAAAGAGTTGCATACATCACAAGTAGAGTTGAAGCAATTATATGAAATCCAAAAAGAACATTTCAATATTTTTAATGATTACTTGAACTTGGAAACAAAACGTTTGGATGAATTGAAAAAGTATAATTTTACATTTTTAATATTATTATACATTAATTATAAATTATCAAAATTAATATTTATTGTTTAAAAATTACAAATCAACCTACAACATATCTATTCGTATAATGTATAAATGTAGAGTAGTATGTAACTGTAGATCTTTTGCATGAAATATCTGTTTTTCGATACAGTTCAACATCAAATCAAATTTTGACTTCCAAAAACTAATTAAATTTATTTAAAATTACCCCATCTTAATTGAACAATATACATAGTGTATTATTTTCATACAAAAGTATAGAAATAATAAGTAGATAGATATCTATTTATAATATTATTACTTATCCATATATACATACTTAATTACGTAAAATACAAAAGCATGATTTATTTTATAAATTATTGATTACTTATTTAAAAAATTAATTTATTAATTCTGAATAAATAATTATAACTATTATGTGTATTTAAACATAATTTCTCAATTAGAAATGTAGATGCCATACAGGAATTGTGTAAACAAAACTCTACTATGAATAAAACCAACACGCACAATCACATCAATGTCATAAAGGTGATGCTACGACTACAAGATCACCTTTTCAAAGTTGATGATTTGATCAGTAACAAACAGTCATTAGAAAGTAATCATAACGTACTTGTTTACATAAATCTGTTGTATTAACTTTTTATGTACTGGTTGGCTATCGTGATGTCCAGATGAAAATAATTTCGTAGATATTATTATATTATATTATTTATAGCTTTAGTATAGTTAAAAAGTTTGGGGTCACACTAAACACTTATATTCGAATTTGTGTTCTTATTCCATAACTAGATGAGAAAAAAACCTTTACATTTCATTTCTGTCGAAAATAATTGATAAGTAGTCATTCTTTGGTTCAAATTGTTATGAAAATGTCAATGTATCGCAATTAAAAAATAAATAATTGATTTCAAAATTAAAGTTTATATAAGTGTATAAATACTACCACCGTAAATAATTTCATCTTGATATCAATCACGGTAGGTCATCCAATACATAGCATCACATGTTTTTAATAAATCACTATGCATACTATACTATAGCATTGTTAAAAATTAACAATTATAAAGAAGTTCAAGAAATGGATATAATCTTAGCAGTAAATGCTTTGAGAAGTCTTCAAAAATTTTACGAGATCCCTTCATCTGATTTGGCGGCAGGCAAATTTAAAAATCGCACTATCGGCGATCCGTTGGATGGTATGAGTAAACATAAAAATAAATACTGATATCAATGATTTTTAGGGCTAATAATTTCTTCACTGATTTCTAAATGGAAGATATTCAACATTATTTTGTAGCATGCGAATGTTTGGTTATATCCAAGATTTTGTGCAATACAAAGGATTTATATGGTGTTTATAGTTGGGCTATAGAGACTGATAAAAAATGGAAAAATGACAGCCAACCAAAATGTGATGTTATTTATAATTTAAATAACACCGATATATCATCATTGTTTTTCACAGGTAAATATCATTTGATCAATATTTTGACGTGAAATATTTAAATAGCTAATTAATATATTACATATATTTTCTTCGAGGCTAATAAAAAGAAATGTGATAATAAATAGTGAAATTCAAATATAAAAAATTCAAATATCATTGTTTTTAGGTATTGAAAAAGAATTGTATTTTTGTCTAAATAAAACTTTATTAATTTCCCAGACATTAGGTTTAAAATATCAATATTATTCTGTATACAAATTATTTTGTTTAGAATGAGGCCATTATTTTTTTTCCAGAACAATATTTTCAATACGTAGATCAACTATTATAGTACTACTTAGATAATTTAAAATATTTTCAAAATAGTTAAAAAAGATATCGACAAAAACAACAATTCGATTCAATGATCGCTTCATTCAAAACACAAGCAATTATTTTTATATGCTTATTAATATTGAGGGTATATTGATGTTTCTAAATTTAATTTTTAGTACAAAACATAAAATTTTTTTTTTCCTCCAATGGATTACAACATATACTTCCATCTTCAAAACGGTATGATGAAATATTAAAATATAATCTCCTTATGGAAAATGAATTATATAAATCGAATCAGACAATGGATTTATTTCAATTAAAATTTTATGTATGAACACAATTTATCAAAAATAATACGATAATAATCTGTTCAAGAATCTACTAGAACAACATTTTTTATTTTAGGATAAATTCAAACCAAAATATTACTTAAAATTTAAAAAGCTATGTCAAAATGGTTTTTACTTCCAAACAATAAATAAGAATTTGAAGTGTCGATACCAAACAAAAAATTCCAATTATCGAATATTAATGCCTTTTAAGGAAGAAGATGTTAGTAGTATTCCATACTTGAAAATTTATCACAATGTTTTATATGAAGGGGAAATTTTAAAAATAAAGTCGATGGCAATGAAATTTGTAAGTACCTAGTTCATTATCAGGTTTAATTTTCTAAGTACCTATGGATACATGGTTGTTAACATAAAAAATCATATTTTAATTTACTGATTTGAAATACTCGAGTCTTTATACTTAATATAAATACATATTAGTATTATTTATCCTCCAAGAAAATATCTATAAATCTATTGAATTTGTGTATATATGATTTTAATTTCACTGGTTATGATTGGTTGTTTTTGTTCATTTATCATTGAAAAAATACATTTGAATTGGACATATTATACATATTTAATGATAAGTTATTGTATTTTTATGTTAAGTTAATTAAATATTTGTTTAATACACATTTCACTTTATTCATTTACTTGTCTATACTTATTTTATGTATTCATGTAATTAGATGGCTGATTCAGTTGGTAAAAATATTTCAACGAGTGACGAAGAAAATGATAGAAGAGTTATATCAGGCCAATACTATTGGATAGACGAAGACTATGCAAAAGAACATTTTGATTCGTTAAACAAACGTATTGAATGTTTTACTGAATTTTCAACAAAGACTGCTGAAGAATATCAAATAATAAACTATGGTTTAGGTGGTCCTAATTATAATCCACACCAAGATGGACATCCAAAACAAAAAGTATAAACTTATTAAAAATTTTTTAGGTTAAATACATTTTTTCTAAAAAAATTCTAAAGACATTTCAACTTTAAAAACTATTATATAAAATACAAAAATGTGTAAAAAAAACTAACAAACACTGTAAACCAAATCAAAAAGTTTATATTATTTTATAATATAAAATGACCTTCAAAGTTGCTTGTTAATTAAGTAGATAGGTATAACAAAATTAAAATTTATGAGCTCCTATGAAACAACTAAGTATAGATAATGAACTAATGAATAATAATTTTTAATAAAAGTATGCCTAGAAAAGTTTGAACAACTTATTGAAATCTTACTAAAGTAGAATTATTAATTTCCATACAAATTTTATATTTTTCAGATGAGTAAGAAATATGGAAACAGATTTTTAACAGTATTATTTTATGTAAGTAGTATGTAAGTCTACATTCTCGTTTTGATATATCAACAAAATTATTATTGATTTAGATTCTGAACGATGCGAGGAATGTACTATAATTTGACTAAGATGTGTGTTATAATTTTTTCTCTCTATCGTCAAATTTTTAACCAAAAGAATTGATCGTATTTGTAACATTGCGTTGGATTCTGATACCAAATATTATATAGTTAGTATGATTTTATACCAATTTGTACTAGTTGCTCAATTTTAAAATTCACACAATTCATTTTCAAATGATTGTGAATAATACGAAAAACAGGCAAGATTTACGGAATACATCTTGATAGATTTATAATTTCATTGTACATCAAAACTTTCTAGAGACGGTATAAATTTATAATTAATGATTATTATTAAATAGTTTTGCGTTATTAAGAGATGTTGAAATTTCGAGTAAATTCTTATTTTTATTTCAAGTAAAATGTCAATAAAATAATTTGTAACAATTTTTTTTTAAATTTTACTTGTGTAAAAAAAAATCAAAAATTTATTTTCACAATTTTTTCAAGTTTTAAAATGTAACAAAACTTAAATTTATCACGAACATCTGTGTCATATTTATAAACATTTTTAATAATTTAAACTTGGACATTTATAACTTGAAAATTTAATACAAGTTTTTTTTACATGCTGTTCTTTTTCTTATATGGAAAATAGTTCACCGGAAATTCACAATTAAGTTTATAAATATTAGAAAATTTAATTTAAACGACATTTTTTATTTCAACAATTTAGGAATAGAGAATCCGTCGATCCTACCTCGTTCAGAATTTAAATTCTTAAGCAATAGTAAATTTAATAAAAATTTTAAATAAGAATTCACTAACCTCGATCACCCATCATTTGTATCTTATTCGTTTGATTCTTTTAGATGACTGACATTGAGAATGATGGTTTTACGGCATTTCCATCTTTAGATTTTAATTCTCCTGTAAAAAAGGGATCAGCATTAGTATCTCACAATTTTCATATGTCAAATGGAAGTTATAACTGGGACACTATTCATGGATCATGTCCTTTATTAAAAGGAAATAAATGGAGTAATTGTTTTTATCAGTATACATATATTGCTAATTATCTTCTTTTTATACCTAAAAATGTATTTGAACTTTTCTCATAATTTGAATGATTATTGAGTTACAATAATTGTTTTCCCCTTTGTATTTGTCCTGCGATAAAACTAAATTAACAACTCTTATCAATTAAATAAATAAATATTAAATTAAACATCTTAAGTCTAAAGATTTAAAAATATTTGTTTTTCATATATTTGGAACCAGATTAAATATTGAATATTTTAGCATTAGTTTACTATTAATACATTGTAACAATATTGTTTTATTTCGATCTGAGATTAATATATTATCAACTAATTATTGGATGTTTATATTATATATTCAGTAATGTATATAAACATTTTTTAATTATGGTAAATAAATAATATTAATCTATCAAACTCTTTAATAGATCTGATAACAATTTTTTCAAAATGTTTCAATGTAAATAAATTAGAATTTAGCATTTCCTTTAAATCTACCAAAATAATAATACTAATTCATTAATTTGTTTTTTAGTTATGACAAGATGGTTATGCGAAGAAGGACAAAATTTACCTTATGATTGGAAAAACAATATAGAAACTTGAAGAAATATATACAAAATAAAACATAAAATACGTGTATACAAATACTTTTGTGTAAATATAAATATTAAATGAATAAATATAAATGTAAATTTCATATAAAATTAGTTCTGTAGAAACAATACTTTGTATAATGGTTTATATTTTCAATATTACTAATTATTTGCTTATCATTATGTTAAGTATAATAGTATACTTATATGTAGTGGTCTTATAACTGTATAATAACTATGTATAAGTATAATATGATATTGAATTTTAGAATTAAAATCAAAGTATTTTTAAATATACATCATTGGTGAAATACTGAAATATATATTATTTATTTTAAAATTGCTTAGACTAATAAAGGATTCATTATAATTACTCAAATAAATAAGTATTTAAATGTGTGGATTGCATTTGAAATCGTTTTTAGTAGACGCTTTACTAGTTCGTATGGTTTCTTTGGTGATTTAGAAGTGGAACGTTAAAAAAAATATTTAAATTTAAAAGATTAATTTTTTTCAAATGTAATGTATAATTTTTCACATGCTGTTTCTTATATAAAATATATTTTCTAAAAAGTCTCAATAACATTTTTAAGTGATTCATTTTTAACAAAATCATGTACACCAACAATTCAGTAGCTGCGGCCCAAACACGTTCAATAATATTGATCAATATATTCCCAAGTTTTGTTCAAAATGTCTAGCGAAGAGAACGCGATTCTTGATATAGCTCTGGCAATGTCACTAGTGAAAAAAAAAAACGTTAACACAGAACTTGGTCTAAAGAGTGGCTGAAAATTAGACATATCATACTCATGAGAAGCTATTAACAGAGTTGAGCATCTTTGAAATAAATGATTTCAACATTTTTTTAAGGATGGATGACATATGTATCAATGAAATTTTTACTTTGGTTAATCCATTTATTCAAAAACAAAATACATCTATGCAAGAAGCTATACTAGTAGAAAAAGGATCAGTTTTATTATCACAGTTTTCATATGTCTAATGGAAGTTATAACTGGGACATTGTTTATGGATTCATGTCTTTTATTAAAAGGAAATAAATGGAGTAATTGTTTTTATGAAATACGAGACTACATTTTATATTTGTATTAAAATTAAACCATTTTTAAATAGGATGAAATATATATATAGTATTTTTCTTACAATTAACTGATTAAAGTTATACAGTATTCATTATTAATTACTTTAGTGTATGCTTTTAAAATTGTTTTAACTAGACGCTTTACTAGTAATGATAAAACATATATCTTTAATGTCAACCACTTTTAAGTCGATAATTTGTAGGTTGGTACTTATATTAATGTCACTTCTGAATATATTGAACAATTTTATTTGAAATAAATTAGGTATTTTTTCGTTTATTGTAACACACTTTAATATATGTTAAATACATCAGTATACCTACTGGTATTGTTAGCAAACAATAAACACGTTACATATGATAATAAATTAAATGAGTGTTGGGCAAAACATAATATTATATTATGCTAGAAAAATTAACAAGCTGTTAGAGCTATGATAATTCATTTATAATTTATAGAAGTTATATTCAAATGTTAATTATTATATAATTATTATATGTCTCAAAATTAAACTTGTAAATTTTTCATATGACTTTAATTTAAGTATAGAAATATGTTTATATATATAACATTCATTGCCTCGTTGTTGATATTAGTAGAAGGAACCGATCAAAAATGGCATACATCACAAGTAGCATTGAGAAAATTATACAAATTACAAAAGGAACAGTTCAGTGTTTTTAATGATTATTTAGACTTGGAAACAAAACGTCTGGAAGAATTAAAAAAGTAATATTTAATAAAAATGATATATATTTTCATATTTTTCACTTAGGTTACAATAGTTTTAAGTTAAAAATATTTATATACATCCTTATATAGTTAATATCTTTATTCAGCACGTGCAATCACATAAAGAATAATATAATTTTGATCTTAAAAAGAACTTAAAAAGGTATATTTCATTATTATTTAAAGTTTTAACTGTTAAAATAGAAGTTATAGAAGATAATTTTATACCTATTTTAAATTATATTTTAGATCAAAATTATGGTCAGTTTATCGGCTATTAAATATTTATTAGTTACATAATATAGGTTCTCTCTTACTATTCATCACCAGAAATCCATATTTCGTTGTTGTGGAGTTGAGTAGTTTTCAATATCAATCAGACGTCATACCTCTGCATACCCTGTACTCTATAGTTAAATACAGCCCAAAATTAAAAATACAACAATTGCTCAGAAATAATATTTGTAATATATATAATAAAATATTGAGAAAAATACTAACCCTGTGGTATCTTTTTCTCAATCATCATTTACTGTGGTTTACTGAGATTTAGGCCTTAGAGAGCCGTGCAACCGTCAACAATATTGTTTTCATTAAAATAATAAAATATCTGAAAAAAGTAAATAGTAAATACTAAATTAAGGTTACAGATAACCAATGTTTGAATCGGTTCCTCCATCGATACCAACTGATATTTCGCGATAATCTTATCTTACGTATTGTTTTGCATTGTTCGAGTGCGTTCTATTTTTAAATCATTACACGTATTTCCGTAGAACCGGTCTTTATACCGACTCCGTGTATGATAGCCGCTGTTTATTACCGCGGATCGCGATAGGCGGGCGCGACGCGGGGTAGTTGTCGCCGAGGATTTGTGCGCGTACGTTAGTCCGTTTGTAAGTTTTTCAAGTTTTTGTGAAATAGTGCGTTTTATACATTGTTCGTCTTTCGTGTAGAACAAATATTATATACAATTTTCAAATGGACCTTAAACGTCACAATAGTGTGGTGCACAAGATAGAAAACGTGCAAATGAAAAAAAAGAAAAAGAAGGGATTTTGCTTGGTAAAATACACCTACATTAAAAAACTTTTTCAACCGAGTAAGTAAAATTACCCCGGGTTGTAATGAAGACAATAAAGTAGAATCTTCAAATTACATCTCCAGTTCTTTTAATGTTTCTACTTCTATTCAGTACTTTCAATGTACTGCGTCTTTCGAATTACTAATTAATTATTATGATGAAATAGAAATTATTCCTAATCCTCTTACTCCAATTAATAATACTGATACCTGGACTGATACTTTTATAGATCCAACAGATTGGGCAAATAATAACATATGTCGTAACTCTATTGCAAAATTTGGATATGATCAAAACGTTGATGCCGATTTTAATAACATATTATGTGACCAATAAATTCAAAATATTATTTTATTATTTAAGTTAAATTACAAATGAAGTAGGTATTTACATATTATTATTATTTTATTCATTAAGTTCAGTAGTGATGGATTGAAAAATTAAAAAAATGTATTGTCTACATTAATAAATAAAAATCAAATATTCACAAAGTATTTTATAAAGGGCTAGTAAAGTAGAGGCACCAAACTGTTGACAGCCTATGGGCACCGTAGGCCTTATTTCGGGCCTGCATACATTCGTAGTGATACAATGAATGATGTTCAAGAATATTATCATATATGATTTAAGTAATTAATTGTCTTGCAGCTTCTAAATTTATTCATCTTGTGTATTTAAAAATAAACTGTTAATTAGTAATTTAGATGCAATACACGAACGGTGTGACCATAAAGTGACTAAGAAAAATGTCTACTTACACAATCACTTCAATGCTATTAAAGCGATGACATGGCTTCACCGAAAACTTTTAAGAGTGGACGATTTAACGAATAATAAACAATCTCTAGAAGGTAATCTAATAAAAAGTGAATACTTATACTATTATTATGAACATAGGTACAAAAGAGGTTACGATTTATTATTCACACACATAGGTATATGTGTAAATAATAAATCGTAACCTTTTAAAACCTTAAAAACATATACATTTTAATATCCAAGATCTTAATGTATGCAATTAATAAACTACTATAATACATATTAAAATAGCCTTAAAATCTATTGACGAGCACAAAAACCTCAGCGAGGATCACATCTCTTTGTCATACCAAGCGTTAAGGAGATTGCAGAGGTTTTATGCAATCTCTGCATCTGAAATGGTGGCAGGCAGGTATAAGGAACGTATTATTGGCGATCAATTGGACGGTATAATATTTATTGACTTCAAGTTCTCAACTAACTTACAAATGGCCTGCAGTTTTTAAAAATGTGGTTTTTTTTTTATGTTTCAGCATGCGAATGCTTTGTGATGTCAAAGTATTGTTTTGAAGAAAAAGACGTGTACGGTGTCATAGATTGGGCTGTCGAAGCTTATAAAAAATGGAAAAATGAAAACCAACCAAAATGTATAGACATTAACGAATTACATTATTATTTAGTTGTTGTGTCGGCGTTTACAGGTATAAATATCAATTGAAAAAATATTTTATCGATATGAATGTTATAAAATATTTCAATGCAATATCTCCATCAATTAAAACTTTTTGGGAATTAATAAATTAATATATAAAAAAAAAAAAAACATGAAAACATATAGATCTAATTTCCTCAAGTAGAATTCTGGTAAAGGGTACAATAAAGGTTGAAAAAAACTAATATTGTGTTTGTCCTACAAAGGACGCATTATATTATAATTTATAATACCTAATGAATAACTCGTTTATTCACACATTTTAAAAGCAATGATAAACAGTTACTTAAGCAAAACTATTCTATTGGAATTCCAGTGCATTTCTATTTTCTATACTACTACCTAATTGACACAAATTATTTTTAAATGTTCATAAAAAAATGAAAAAACACAAAATTAAAAATAAATCATACTTTTATTAAACTTAACTGAAGTATTATTATTATAAAATAATACATAATTGAAAAATGGATTTTCTTAAGGAAATCAAATATCTTATCAAAATGGGATTTGTATAACTTTCGGAACACTCATAGTTTCTACTAGAGTAGAAAATAACTGCAGCCATTAAAATTAATACATGTAGCTTAAATGTATAGATAACAGTAATATTATGGTTTATGATCAAAGTTTTTAATTTAATGTTGGTTTAAGTCATATTTTCAATAAAAAAAGTAATTCTTGAAAAAGTTTTTATATTTGTATTTCTACCGAGTATACTAAATACCATTCTTATCTGTATATTGAAATTTAAATATTAAATATTTTGTTGCAATTTCCTAGGATTTGAGTTGGAAAAATTGTTAAATTTTAATGGATTAAGACTACCGAAAGCTACTGAAAAATGTATGCAACATCATCTTCTTATCAAAAATGAATTAACAACAATGCATGAGGAAATGATATTGAAGATGTTCGACTTCTATAATGTATGAATAATTTACATTGATATTGATGATCGTGCATTTGATACCATAATATTAAATTTATTGATTTTAGAGTTTACGACGATTTATGTACCAAAATTATTCTGAATTTATAAATTTATGCAGAGGTGGTATTTCTTTACCATCATCAAAAAAAGATCTTAAATGCCGTTACCAAACAAAAAATACCTACTATAGAACATTGATTCCTTTTAAAGAAGAAGATATCAATAGCGATCCGTATGTAAAAATATACCATGATGTTTTATATGATGAAGAGATTTCAAAAATAAAAACAATAGTTTCAGAAAAAGTAAGTGATTTTTCACGTTACTAATCATATTGGTTAATTATTCTCTTAGCTTCTTGTAATTGTTGTAATATTGTAAGCACAAAGTTATATACGTATACAAAACGTGTATATTATATACATTTATACACAATAGTTTTTTTTGTCTTTTTTGTAGCGTAATTTAAAATTACCTACAAGCTAACTTTTATTGCACTACTAAAAAATATCTATTTTTTGATAAGCATAGCTTATATAAACATATATTATAATATGAGGTGATATACCCTCATTCTTTTTGCTCAATATTGTTTTTCAAAAACAATAATAGGTACATTGGTTTTTAATTATTAAAATGAATTAGATTAAGATTAATTTTTAATTTAATGCCTATTATTACTTATTTATATTTATTAATACATGTTTTTTTTTTTTTATTAATATATATTTATATATCTATTAGATGATTGATGCACGTGTTAGAGGTTCAGCTTTTGGTTCTAAATATTTAATAGAATCAACTCGTTCGGGTCAAATGAATTGGATAGATGATACAGCAGATGACCTTTTTTATTCTTTAAACGCTCGTATCGAATCTTTTACTGGATTTTCTGTCAAGTCATCTGAAAATTATCAAGTAGTCAATTATGGTTTGGGAGGTCATTATGTCCCACACCATGATATGTTTCAGAAATTTTTGGTAAGTATGATAATATAATGTTAAATACATTTATATACATTTTAAAAATTTAATTAAAAACACAAACTAAAATATAAATATTTAATGATCATTAATCACAGTAATTTAACTGTTTATGTTAAATTAATTTCTAGTTTACGAAATATTGACTTACTAAAGTATCATGATCTGAATAATTGTAATTTAAATATTTATTATTTTATAGAAAGATAAATTATCGGGAAGCAGAATAGCCACAGTATTGTTTTATGTAAGTTGTTTGTATGTTTATTGTTTATGGAATATTAAATAAAAGAGTATTTTGTATCCTATACTATAGTTGAATGAGGTAGAAAATGATGGATACACAGCATACCCATTACTCAACATTAGTGTACCAGTTCAAAAAGGAATAGCAATAGTTTGGCATAATATGTACATATCAAATGGAGATTTACACGATGGAAGTCTTCACGGGGCATGTCCAGTACTGAAAGGAGATAAATGGAGTTAGTGTTTATATTAAACATTTCATAGATATATTGACTGTTACGAACTATATTCAATTTGAGTCATTAATCACATTGTTTAAAAAACCAATTTAAAAAATGTAGATTTATAAGTTGTCATTAAAGTTGCTTAATTTTCTTTAAAACATTCAAATGAGACATTTTCCCAATAACCCAACTTATGTAAGGTTAGCCTTACTTTTTTTTTTTTTAATAGAAAATAAATTAAACATCATATTAATTTTATTAGTATTAACTAAAAGTTAACATTTTTTTTTTTCAGTTATGACTAAATGGCTGCGTGAAGCCGGGCAAAATCTACCTTATGATTGGAAAGACTATAAAAAAAAAAATGAATAACAAAATTATACAAAATAAAACCAAACATGTAATCATTATTTTGGTTCTTAAAAATACAGTACCTATAATTAACTTATATTATTAATTATTTTGCTACTATGAAGTATTTTATAGTAATTTGTAGGTCTATCGATGATGTCTATATCTCGAATAATTTTTTAAACAATTTTAAATAAAGAGTAGGTACTACGCTTAATTTATTATAGTATTAATATACTATATATTATAATTAATTATGACAGATACTAGTATAGATAATATATTATTTAATGTTAATCTGATTAAATTTTAAGAAATAAATAAATATTTTTTTAATTGTACTTCATATTGTCTATTTTGTTGAACAAAGTTTTTATAGTCATAATAATTGAATATAAGTCAACATAGATATATAGGTTATAGATACAAACAATAATTAATTCCCAAAAATCCGTAAAATATCACTGAACATGTGATATTTGGCTAAATGTATAAATAAGCCAAATTTTGACATAAAACAGTTATTCAAATAGTTCGTTGATTTTTTAATCCAATGTATTTCAAGAACACTTAATCAAATAACTAAAGATTTATCGATATGCACTTTTAATAGAAACATTTAAAATCATTTTAAACATGTTAAATTAATGTATGTGCGTGACTTCTGTGTTTCATGTAATAACTGTTTTATTTTATTAAAATTATTTTTGGCGATCAAAATGTTCAATTGTGAAAAAATTCTCCTTGCTTTTTACTTTATTCATTATAATTTATGCCATGGTAGCGATTGTTATTACTCTTTATCGTCTATGTATGAACAATTCGATTTAGAGATTGAACGCTTAAACATGTTAGAAACATACATTGATAATGAGTATAAAAGATTAGACAATATCAGAAGGTAAAATTATAAACACAAATATATTTCAAACGACTAAATAAAACTTAAAAAATGTTCAGTTTTATAGAACAACGAACAATACAAAATGAAAAAGAATTGGCAGCGTCTTACACGGAGAGTTCAATAAATGCATTTAAAACCATTCTACGAGTCAAAACCGATTGGGAAACTTTAAAAAACGAAATGGCACAGACTACTAAGATCGGTACCAACATTTTCAGTCAAAGTTTATTATTGTAGTTAGTATTTAGTAATAATTATTTTAAACGATTTAAAATTAATACTTTATAGCTATATTCACAGATGTAATTTCTACCTAATTGACGAATATTACGAGTACACTTGGTTAAATTTATTGCTATCAAATATATTATAATATAATATATCTAATTTAAAGTCGATAAAGTGGAGTAAATAATATTTATTTTTTTACATATTCGATAACTTTCATGTTTAAATTGAAATTTTGGAAAGTTTCCAAATTTCAAAACCAACTAAATATTTAGCCAAATTATATTAAACCGTGCATCCATGCTCATACAGGCAAATCATAATTGTTTTTAAGACTATTAATAGTTTCATTTAAAATTAGGTACAAAATCAAACAACTATATATTTAATGTGCTACAAAAAGGCGAAAACCGAATGGTACTCAAATATTATTATAAGTATTACATTTTTTTTTTAGTAAAATTAGTCTCGTCTACATAAACACTGTTAATCATAGATCATGTTTGATATTTACCTAATTTTACGTACATTTGCATACCTATTACCATTTTAAATATTTAAAATACCTATTATATTATTGAGCATAATATAAAATAATAATTGAACTAAAGCAAACATAACTAACTAATGTTAAATATTACTTAACTATGTGTTGAACATATTTAAATTAATCAATTTTTTTACTGTAAAATCAATCAAATGTCATGTTTTTTTAGAGATTGTTTCAATGATTGACAGAAACAATTTAGTTTACAATCTAAATATTATTACGGTGTACCTACATATTAAAGAAACATAGTTAAGTAGTTTCCGCTTAACGTTAACAGTTTATAGTTTGATGTCAATTTATATTTGTTTACAATTTAAATTTATTTAAATTGTCTAAAAATGTATTTATTTACACTTATAGAAAACTTTGAACCACCATCGATGACTCAAAATGACATTGAAAGTGTATTTAAAGCTATAAGAAGATTACAAATTGTATTTGAACTCGATTCGAATGACTTAGCAAGTGGAAACATTGATGACTTCGAATTTGAAAAGTTAGACGGTAATAGACAATAATAATAGAAAAATTGTTAATCATGAATAATAATCAAATATAAATAATTAATCATCTAGGTATTTAAATTCAACAGTTTTTGGAAAGTTCAAAACTAATCTTGTTCATGTTCCAAGTATAATAATTGCTCTGGTTCATGTAAAATTTTATTATTTTTTCAAAGGAACATGTTAGAACAAAGTTAAAAATGTTCAAGTTCTGTAAAAGTTGAAATATTATTCACATTCTCTATTTCAAAGAAACAAATGACGTCTACATTCCTTTCGATAAAATATATTCGTCAAAGAAGTGAATAAGCTTTCACACATGTGATCTATCCAAACATTGTCAAAACCCAACACCCATCTGTAACATACGACACTATACAATAATTCAATATTCAAATATCTTATTTGTCATCATTGAATTAGGTTACTCTATAACATTATTGTATAATTATCTTGTATATTAATTTTAGTCAATGATTGTTTTAAAATGGCTGATACGTGCTTTGATAATGTTGAGTTACACTGTGCGTATGAGTGGTTTAAGGAGGTCGAAGCAAAATACAATAATACAGATGAAATTCAATTCAACTATCAAGTTTTCATGCAAAATTATGTCTGGTCCGCCTATTTAGTGGGTAAGTAGATTAATTTATAGAAACCCAATACCTACGTTGTAAGTTGTAAACTAATGTAAAACAATTTAGGTGATCTTAACAATGCAAAGAGGATAATGGATATATATGAAGATAGTGGTTATGGGCAGCCTGAGACTATATTGAATATGAAGTATATAGTATGGTCTGGAGATGAAGTTTTTAAACGAAACACTGCAAACGATCCCGATAAAAAATTCTATTCATTTTCACTTCAAGTAAACATATAAAAAAAATATAACTAGACTAATATTTAGAATATTTGAATTATTTTATTTTTACTTATTTATACTACGCCGAATTCGCAAAATTGTTGATTGTGTGAAATCAGAAAGGCTCTAATTGAAAAAAAATTAATAGTGATTTACACATCTTATGTGAATAATTTTAAATACATTTTAGTCATGTGCATAACTGTAGCATTGTCATATAAAGAGTTGCCTAATTCGATTAAAAAAAGTTCACTGATTTAACAAATTTGACGTAGCAATTATAAGATAAAATAATAAATAAAAAATCGTACAATTGTAACTACCAAAATACCGAACCACAATTAATAAAAAATTTTGTTAATTTAGAAATTAAACCTTAATGAAGAAGTCGGAAATTTCATTACTGCATGTCAGGATATGAATACAAACTCTAACTATTTAAAATGTCGGTACAATCACGGTGGCAGTAAATTTTTAAAAATTGCTCCACTACGCGAAGAGACTATATCAATAGTACCAGAAATGAAACTGTATCATAATGTTCTATTTGATAACGAAATAGAAAAGATAAAAGAGCTAGCAAAACCTAAGGTAAAATATTAATAAATAATATTTCTAAACATAGTATTTCTTAGGTACTAACTTATCTGTAAATATCCTTCCAAATCTAATGCAAAAATAATAATACAATTAAAATATTATTTTTAATTGTATTTTTTTATTTTTTTGCTTCACATGCCTTTTAGGAGCTTTACAGCTTTTACCAGAGGCCTTCTCAACCCTCTGCATCTTCAATACTCGCTCCATTTATTAATTAAACCATTTTGACCTCAGAAAATCTTACTAAATATTTAATATATATCTTATTCGCATACATTTTACCCATTAGCTAAAAAAGTTGGTAACTGATACCAATGAAGATATAAGTCTAAGAAAGGTGGCCGTGTTTAATAAACAAAATGATACAGTTTTCAATGTTATTAATAACCGACTCGCTCAAATGTCACTAAAACCAAAGTCTAGAGTATCAAACAAATATGTTGTGACCAATTACGGTTTGGCTGGGCACTACTTACCACATCCGCAATACATTGACAATGACCATTTGATTAACAGCAAAGGACGACAAGCAATAATTATTTTCCATGTAATGTATACTTGTTTTATTATTAAAATTGAATTGAGCATATTATGACGATGACATAGGTACACAACTTCATCAACTTGATCATTTATTTAAACTTGGGTACTCTAAAATCAGAAATTTCAACAAAATTGACTAATTTATAATATCAGCCATAATTATTGAAATAAATTGTGTAAGACTGTGAAAATATCTAGATGGACGATGTGCCCGGCGGTGGATGCACCGTGTTGCCTGATGCGGAAGTGGGCGTGCCGAGCATCAAGGGCTCGGCACTGGTCGTGTACAATACCCGGAGTCTCGTCACCCCCTACGGCATAGCCTATGCAGACACGCAGTACGGTTCCTGTCCAATCTTTTATGGTGACAAATGGAGTGAGTTACAGTGCACTTATCAGATAGATTTTATTATAAATAGATGCGAGAATGTTTTTTTTTTGAGAGGGGGTTGCAGCGGGGTCAGATTAAGTAGTTCCTTTAGGACTTAGGGATATACTATTTTATAAGTCATTCACATATTGTAATGAAAAATATGAAAATTTTACTCTCCTCAAACACAGTGAATCAATATATATTTTCTTTTTTTTCGTATTTTATGTACATATATAACTTATAACTTCCTAAATGTAAGTTTATTCAATTTTAAACAATTAATATAAATGGTACAAAAGGAGTTCATAATTTAACGACATTCATAAATGTAAATTGTTTTTTACTATTGTTAAGACAGCAAATTTTATGTTCATCCTGGGCCTTAAAAATCCTAAAGTTGTGGCTTTTTAGTATTATTCAGTGATAATATTTTCAATATTTCACATTTTATATTGTTTTTTTAAAATTTTTATGCATTATCGATTTTAATTAATGACTCAGTAACTTGTGTTTTATGTGTTCACAGCATTGACAGCATGGTTTGAAGATAAAAAATTATAGTATTACGAATAAACGTAAACAAAGCAAGTGAATCTACTATTGTCATTGTTGAACACTAATGATGTGGGCAATCAAATGTGAAACTGGTACTCTGAAAAGAAAAATAATTTAAATGTTTTCTCAAAATAAGTACAGACACAATTTATATATATGTATATATATAAAAATCAAATAAACTATTTAAATATGGTTAGTAATAAAACTATTTACTAATACCTGTAAACTAATTACCTGCAGTGTTAAATTCTTAATAGTAATTGGTACCTGAAAATGTGAATTTTTTAGTGAAATTGATATATTTATTGCTTTGTACAGGTACAAATCAAATCTGATATTTGTACAATTGTACAAGTGTAAACAAAATTACTGTATTCATACTATATACTATGTATATAGTTACTAATGTATACTACATTGAAATTAAATAGGTATATCATTTTAGGTTATTCAAAAGTTTCCTCATTTAAAAAATCTCTTTTTATTCAAATTTCAAAAATTTAAATATGAAATTAAAATTGTTTAAAAATTAATATGAAATTAAAATTGTTTAAAAATAAATATATAACAAATAGGTTTTTAAAAATGAAAAAAAAATAAATAGATAAATATTATTTTGCTTTTAGAATATATCTATCAAAGTTGAAAACGAACGTTTTTTAATATTAGTTCATTGACATTTTTAGAAGTCTATATAAGGAAAGAATAGCAGTGTTGCCCAACTGGCGTTGTCCGGAACCCGAAGGTTCCGTGAAAAATTTAGAAGTGTTCTACTGCCCACTCATTTGAGTATACAAAACATATGTCTGCGTTACTATGATTATGGGGAAGAAAAAAAATGAGGGTTCCGCAAAATGTTCGAGTTCCTGCAAGGGTTCCACGAGTAAAAGAAGTTGGGAATCACTGGAATAGAAGTCTATACTAATTATTCCGCCAATGGTTAATACATATTAAATCCAATTAGTGGAAAAAATTACCTGAAACAATGTGATCACTTTAAGCGTAACTCACTAAATATATATTATTATCAGATCATTATTATGAGAAGACAGAAGGTATCTATAAATTATAATTTTTAAAAAGTAAAACCTTAATTAATTAATTAATATTTATAGTAACAATATAACTATAAAATAAAATTATCATAATAATAATTAGTATATGACTTTTCATATCCTCGCTGCGTTTTTAATTCAAACAATAATATACTATCGAAAACCAATAGCTTTTATTATTACAATCGGAACTGGAAAATTCCACTGTTTTTCTACGCGGTTGTTTGAATCGTGGTAAATCCAAATTAATTTAAAAGGCAAGCAACTAAACTACAGTCGCAAGACTCTCTCGTTTTAAAACATTATAATTAAAATAAAATGGAACATAATAAATAAATGTATATTAAATATTTTTATTTTTTTTTATTAATGTATATCATGTACATCATTATTACCATTACAATTATAATTATTACATTATTCTACTCTCAATTAGGAGTACTGAATTACGTATCAGAGAAACGAGTTTGATAAGAATAGATAATTTAAATAATTACAAATAAAAATATACAAAAATAAATAATAACAAATATTATAAATATAATAAGGTTATATGATAAATAATTATTCTAAACAAAGGTAAATTACTTAATCAAAACATAATGTATTCTAAATCTTAAGGTCGGTAATGTAATACCTTGATTGCAAAACACAGTTTAAATACAGTGTTCCTAGAGGATTTATTCATATCAAATAGGAGGATAATGAAATCTACAAAGTGCATTACTCCACCGTTTTTAAATCCTGGCAGTACGTCCAGGGCCGTTCAAAGAAAACAAATAGTGTGCCAAAAATTAAAATTTTAACCTTTTTTTAATATTAATTTCCTTTTTTGACATTGTTTGCAAGGTATTTCAGATTGTTTTGTTTTTTTGGCAAAAAAAATGTTGATTTTATTAATGATATGCTGTGTTTAATTGAGGCGAGCGACCGTTAGCCTTTAATTTTACATAGAATAGTCTCATAAGATGGCCCTGGAGACACTACTGAGTATCTTCAAATGTTTAAAGATTATATTATTTGATTTTATACGAATTTAAATTAAATTATAAAGATTATTACCGATTTAATAACTTTTAATAACTTGGAGTAATATAATATCATAGAAATATTTCCAATTCCCTCAAAAATTAATATACATATATTTGTTAAAAATTGTGCAACCCATACTAATTTTGACATTACCCTAATTATAATTTAATAATCAGTGTAGCTTTTTAACAATATTTAAAAGTAATTAAACATTTTATTTGACTAACAATGAAAATTTCAAGTGGTAAAATACGTAGAGAATTAAAAATAAATGAGCCATTATTTCATTTAGTGCTGACTGCTAATTATTACATAATCAAAAATAAAAATAAATAATAAAAACAATCCAGAAGAAAACACTTGGTAAAGGACTCTCGCGTATAAATGGCCATTTAAAAAAAATTATTTTTCAATAAAACACAATAATAATTACAATCACATAATAATAGTAGAAACAATAATTTTTATAAAGAAAAAAAGAAGTTACAATAGTACGTTTGAAATATGCTACTACTCAATACATGGTTTGATACATATTGATAGGAAAAACAAAGGCACACGTTTTTTCATGTGCAGTTAGCATAGCTCTGCATACAAAACCATTGCCACAAGCACACACATAAGGTCTTGCACCAGTGTGTTTTCGATAGTGGATTACATAAGAAGATCGTTGAGAAAATGTCTTACCACACTGATCACATTGATATGGTTTTTCTCCAGTGTGTGTCCTAAGATGTAATACCAATGTACATTGCTTTGCAAAACCTTTACCACAGAAATTGCATACATTAGGTTTCTCTCCAGTGTGCAATCGCTTGTGCAGTTTTAAATGTTCTCTGCTGGATAATTCTTTACCACATATGTCACACAAACAAGACATAGCTCGTTTGTGTGTTCGACGGTGTAAGGCGAGTGAACTACGATCGTCAAACTTACGCCCGCACTGAGTGCATACATAAGATACCGTGTCGCCATGTATAAGGCGCATGTGCGTTGCTAAGTATCGAGACAACGAAAAGGATTTATTGCAAGACTCACATTTAAAAGGTTTATTACCAGTGTGCTTATTCTTATGTTCATTTAGTAAAGTTTCTGTGATAAAGTTTTTATTGCATTCTGAACATGTATATTTTGATTGCTTCAAATGACGTTTTTGATGGCGGTACATAGAAGATCGATGCTGAGTGGTATAGCCACATGATTCACATGAAATAGTAGGAGGTTCATTGTTATGGTTTAAAACGTGAGTATTAAATGCCAAAAGATTTTGAAATGATCGATCGCATATTTCACATACATGCATGGGTTTATCTGGTTTTTCTATTAAATTATCAGTAGGTTCACCCGTAGATTCTTTCTGGTTCTCATTTACTATTGCTACCTCGGAATGAGCGTTTTTCTTAGCGGCTTTAACAGGTAAACGTTTACAAGGTCCCGACTTCCTTTTACTGGGTTTACTGAAAGATTATAAATATTAATAAAAATGTAAGGAAGTTACAAGTATAATATATTACCTTTTAACAGTAGGAGTAGAAGTAGGGGTTTCTTCTACATCACAATCATTCGATGGCTGATTCTATAAATTATAAATTCAATATGATATAGTTAATCATAAGTAAATTGAAAACTGAATATTGATGAGCATGAATATTGAATAATCAGGAAAATCAGAAAAATTGTACAATGATACCACAGTAAATATCACAGTGTGCACTTTGAAAATCACTGATTTGAGTAATAATTTGTTTACAGAAATTCATAATAATAATAATTTTGTTTAAAATTTATAGTTTTATCTATTACAATGTAATTATAATTAAGTGCAGTTTTATTTTAATATTATAAAGATATAACAAAATACATTTTTAGTCAAGACATATGTAAATAAATAATAATTTTCAATTCTCGATACATCAAAACATTGGTATCACAAATTGTTGTATAGTTTCTTTTAAATCGGGGAATTCATAGTTAGTTTATCTATCAATCATAAGTCATCTAATTTATAATCAAGTAAAGAACACATATGTTCATAATTATAAAAATATATTTAAAATAAATTTTTCAATAAAATTAAGTATTTAAAAAACTTGTTTCATTGAAAAGATATTAAATAAGCAGGAAGCACAAGTATTGTCATGTATCATGATTAATTATTATATAGGTATAAAATACTTTTACCATTTGATCTAAGATACCACGGAAATGATTCTCAGTATCCTGGATGCACATGAAGAAATTGTAAGTTTCCAAAAGCTTCCTGTGACAACTATTGCATATCATTTTTGGAAACTGGTCTGTTTCTGAAAACTAATTGAACCAGGCAATTGTAAACCATTCTCAAACTATGTAACTCTACAACAGCACTAATTATTTAATATTGTAAAGAATTAAAAGCACTTACTTTGCTCGGCAAACACAAATTTATTTTCTCCACCAGACCGTCGGGATCTTCTACTATGGGCGTTTTAGCATCATCTTCTGTCAGACAAAACCGACAACATCCAGACAAGTCCATTATGCCGATCGCAGAGAACAACTGCAGTTGTAGCGTTCGCGTAAAACATACAACACTATCGTTCGAAACTGTGTTGAAAATTTTCAAAAAAAAGCAAAAAGTGAAAGAAAAATTGATATAATTCCGTCAATATTGAAGAGTAGATATTAGATAAAGGAGACCACCAAACACATTACACGGACGGCCGCCCACTTTGATAAACGTCCCGAAAAGAGCCGCACGATTTAACGGCCACGGGCTGCGCTGCGGGCGCATGGGTTGTCAGTCTGGGCTGAATTGAAGACGGTCTTTTTCATATTATATTTTTGCGCAAAATCAACGCAATATTTTGAAGTTTGAACCGTTACACGTACAAAATCGAATATTTAAAGGTCTCTCTATGCCACGAGTCCAATAATAAATCGTGCGGACCGCACAGTGACGCGTTCGCAAACGCGCACAAACGTATGCTTTATCAATTATAAATCTGTTAAACAAGGATAATTCGTGCGCATCAATACAGGTACTATATAGGTAGTAAAATTATAATACCCACCTACGTAACATATTCAAAACGGTTCTCAAACTGCGGTACGTACTACACATAGTAGAGCTACACTTCTCGAGGCGGTACGCGAGCAAACCCGACAACAGCGATAATATTTATCTGATATTTTCGACGTTCTCTCGGTTTGTAATACAGAAGAATAGGAAAACTAATCTTTACGTTTGGACCGAAGCGGGCACGACGGATTCGGTTCAGACCGTTTAGAGCTGAAAATAAAACGAAAAAATTTAAATCAAATTTTTTAATAATTATTGATGTTCTGTAATACTTTCGGAGTAATTCTCGTATGTTTTCAGTCGTCTTACATCCCGCTATTAAAAAAACAAAAAAATTGAGAACCGCTGGCTTATTTATACTGGGGTACAGAGTGTCCCACGAGGATTTCCTATTTTTAAGTAGCGCGGGCAGCAATGAAAACTTCATTACCCTCCCCCGGCGCATTAAACTGTTGAATTGTCGTGGGACATCCTGTATAATATGCGGCGCTCACGTACCGGCCATAACGTGTACATGGCGTCCCACGACAATTTACTAATTTAATGAGGTGGGATAATGGAGTTTTATCATTATAAAATAGTAAACCCTCGTGGGACCAGTGCCGTGACTATGGGATTTATTTTCGATGGGGGTATGGATAGGTTTGTACCTGCAGAGGTAAATTATATTTGGGAAAAAACCGTATCGGTCCCTATACGATAAACAGTATTACAGTTGTGATTTTCAAATGTTCAGAGACAAAATAAATACACAATCTGCTGAATGGTATGTTTCTCTAAAGTCTAGAGCATCAAATAAGTAGACACTGCGGTTTGGTAGGGATTGACAATTTGAATTTAATAATAAAAACATTTAAGGGCATTTAGGGTTACAACTTACAATCCATCAACACCTCTACCGGTTGCGCCTCTTCGCCGAACACTCTGTATATTATAAAATCAGTAATCACATAATATATTCATAATTATTATATTCAATGTATAACTTATTTTAACGTCTTACTATTGATTTAGGAGGTAATCAAGACCCAAAGTTTCCTGTAATTGATCAACGGAGTCTCTAGAGAAAGGAAAATTGAATGAATATCATTTATAAAATAGATAATGGTAATAAACGGATAATAAAAAATTAACCCTATTATGCATATTGTTGCATATTTGCAAAACGTTTTATAATTGATATTTTACTATTATATTTATCGATATGGAATATGTAGAGCTATCTATGAGGTTATAAACAAACTAATCAATCATTTTTACCATAGATTTTAAATTGATTAATAATATTTTGGAGGGAAAAGTATCTACGAAATTATAGGTTGAAAAAAGTTATCATTATAGTGTGATATGCGTAAGTTTACAAGTTTAATGTGCTTTTTGCATGAAAGTTTAAACTTTAATTTAAAAGAATAACAAACATATGATATTTCATTTAACTTATCCAATACGCATTCATAGTTAAAACGCTGTTTACAATTAATTACGATCGTCTTAAACCGTGTTGCAAATTTGCAACAGTGTGCAGAAAAAAATTATTCATACAATCATAGTAATATATTGTAATACTATTACAGGTAGGTGAATATTTTGTAAATAGTTGAAACAATTATTAAAATTATTGTTATACGTGTACTTATCGTAATTAATAATTGTAATATTAGACATGGCACAATTAGATGATGATGCTATAAGCAATTTATTGTTTGTTGATTGGCATTTGAGTGATGATGAATTGGAATGTAGTGATTTAGAAAATGATTTTGGTGAAAGAAATGCTTTTGCTTTTCTTGATGAACAATTAGAAGGTAAATACTTGGATAGTTATATTGTTAGATATGACTGTGGTCAATTCATGGACTATTATATAAAAGATAATGTGAAGTTAAAAGTCAGGTTTCTCAATATACACTTGCTGGTTGGAAAAAAGATTTAAAATTTAATTTAAATTTAAATTTAAAAAAGTCATGCATTTAAGAGTTAAGAAAATTAACTCTAAGGGCGTTAAAAGAGGTAAAAATGGAAAAAATCCGAAGCCACTGGAGCTTTGTGGTATTAAATTTGGTTAATAGTTTTGTTTTATATAGCAGAGGCCCCTTAAGAAAGGATTTTCCAAAATTCAACCTCTAAGGGGGTGAAGGGGTAAAATTGACAGCGAGTGCGTGGTAATTTGCATTTTATATAAATAGATTATTATGTCATCAAAAAACCCGACGATCTTTACCAAAAGGTTGATTTTGCAATATCATTTTATTACATAACTTTTACCGAAATTGCGTACGTGCGATGAACAAAGGAACTTTTTTCATTGGACGATCGAATACGATCGCAGGCAAATCTATCGTCATTGGTCGATTAGCTCGACCGATTGGCCGTGACGTAAACAATTAAAAGCGAAAACCCGACGATGTTTACCAAATGGATTTTGCAACGTCATATATTATTACACATAATTTTTACCGAAATTGCGTGCGTGCGCGCTCCATTCCTCTTTCAATCATAGACGCCGTCCCCACATACTTACAATAAGTTAATTATTTTTTATACTACAAAATTCACAAGAAATATATGCAAAACAACGTTTGCCGGGTAAGCTAGTCTATTTATTTATTTATCTATTTATATATATATATATAAAAGAACAGGCCTTTTTATGTTCCCATTTTGTGACGACGCTATTTAACTTTATTCCAATTTTTTTTTACAGAGTTATTCCAAATACTTTCCTCAGTGTCACCACGTCGCCCGATTTTCAAAATTCGACTCCTAAGGGGATTAAAAGGGTGAAACTAGAAAAATTCGCTTGGCCGGAACCGCTGGAGCTTTGAGTATGAAATTTGGTCAGCAGTTTCTTTTTATATAGGGGAGACCCCTTGGGAAAGGATTTTCCGAAATTCGACCCATACCGGAGTTAAATGGGGTAAAAATGAATAATAATAGTTATACTGCACACGGGCGAAGCCGGGTTATTCAGCTAGTGTTTTATAAAAATGATTATTTTTCAGTGATCTACACTCACAAATACGTGATGAAATATGACTGTGTCACAATGTTACATAATGTCTTTAAAATTTCAGATTGTTTACCCGAACTCTCCGAAGAAAATCTACATTTTAAATCATCCTTTTCAGTACCATAATCAAAGATGAGGACTGTTTTAAATTGTTAAAATGTTAAAAATTTTTAATTTTTCTAGTAACGGAGTTTTATCTACTTATCAGAACTAACCAAATACATAACAGAGATAAGATCTTTTGGTTAACCAGACTAACCTCAAATATTTGTTATGTCCAAAAACGCCCTTTTTTCTGTGTACTTGGCATTTTTGAAATTTTTAACTTGAGCAATGTTATTATATCGAATATCGATGATTCCCTTAATATTAATCAAAACATTCTTCGTCCATATCTTAACGCTATGTTGAACACCGTTTGCTTGACCGACTGTTCCTCAATGTATCGTATAGACCACTACGACTACTACTACGAATTCTTGGCTTCGGCCTTGTAATGGATTCTGACACCAATCTAAAAGTAATATTATGCATCAACATATTCTCGGGCTTACTTTATTACAGGTCGATTCCTTGTTAACTGTCGTTAAATAATTTATAGAATTAATTTGGACAAATATAATAAAGTTATGCACGAAAACGCATCAACTAAAGTGGCTGTTACTACATCTGTAACGCCTGTTCATGGTCGGCCAGAATTTAGCAAACACAGAAATAGCAACCATCAAAGGAACCTTAGCCTTGACTTTCGGTAAGCTGTTCTTCTATGTATTATTTCCATTTATTCTGTTGATCTATTGATCATAAAACCTATTTCTGATTAATTTTCTGTTCAAAAGTTATATTTACACATATTTCTTGCTAAATCCTTTAATATCATATTTTCTCAATTCATTAATAAAAGTATATTGTATACTGTATTATATATTAATTTTGGCTTGAGTAAATTTATTAAAACCTGTAATAACATTGTATATAAACATTATAAACTCTAATATGAAAACATTAACGATTCAATTAATAGGTGGGTATTGAGTGTTATTGTTTTTGTTTCATGTTTATTTAATATTTATTAGAATAAATTATTTCACTGTAAGTTTATTGAATAATATGTTCATGCATTCTATTTTTTTGTTTTTTCTAAATAGGTCAATGGGTATTGTATTACCTCCTATAAATCACCCATCTCACCATCGAAATCGTAGTTTGGATTCTGTCCTAACTAAAATACCAGAAGTAGATGTAATTCCAAGTCCTGAATGCCCTGATCCAATATGTAATCCTCTGTCTGACCCAAACATCCATTCGGATGATTCTGGTATTGGAAGGTAAATATTATTTAATAGTAAGCTTTAAAACAAATAATAATATGTCATACAGTTATAAATTATTATAGCTCTGAAATGGCGAGCAGCTGTAGCAGAGAGAGTCTCAGCTGCTCGGAACCTAGCCCTTCCAAACAGGGAAGTTGTGGTGATGCTCAGACATTCGACAAAGTTTCAAAAAGCTTTTTGCTCAGACTCATTGAGTCCAAGCTTTTTGATATGCCAATGGCCATCATGTACCTTTTCAATTCTAAAGAACCTGGTGTACAACGGTATATAGGTAATATGCTTACCAAATTCACATTTAAATATAACAACTTGATCAATAATATAATTGATATTGTAAATTTTATAATCATGTCTCAGTTATTTTAAATTATACTTTATAAATTAATATTCCAGGTGATAAGTTATTTAGTTTTGATGACAATTCAGTAGATTTTTTCTTGCCACAACTAATTAGTATGTACATTCAAATGGACGATATAGCAGATGCTATAGACCCATATTTGGTACACAGGTATGTTTTAAATATTATGACCATTATTTTAAGATTTTGAATAATATTAACTAAAAAATTTCAGGTGTCGTAAATCTTGTGATTTTTCCATAAAATGTGCTTGGTTATTAAATGCCTTTCATGATTTAAATGTTGAATCAAAATCTCGAGGTGGTCAATTAATCAGCACTATTCTTAATGAGCATTACAAACAAGGACCAAATGAATCAACCACTTTAGACTCATTTAATTTACTAACAAAAAAAACTCATTGTCGGTCTAGATCTGACAGTTCAATGGTAAATCTAAACGGGATTCAAATAGGTAAGCATTCATTTTACAATTTAATGAATTTATAAAATAGCCACCTATTAATTAAAATTTGTTTATAAAATCTTTGTACAACTATAGTTTTAAATTCATAAAAAAGATAAAAATAATTTGCAGCATAATATTAATTATTTGTGTTTATTATTTAGTGAGAGAACGCAGTTTTTTAGGAGATTTAAGTTCTGGTTTGGCTTTTGATAATAGATGTACATGCACTGAACAAATAGCTGAATGTCGATGTGGTGTAAGTTATTGTTAAATGTTAACTATTTTACTAAATTGTACATATTTTTTACTTTTCAAATGTTTGTTTAGGCTCCAAGAATGTGTTCTGAAATAGAATTTATTAAATGTTTAACAACACTTGGTCGTGATTTGGCTAAACAAACGACTAGAGAAGCAAGAACTACATATCTTTATAGTCAATTGAGCTTAATTAATAAAAATTTACCGGCTAAGGTCTGGATACCATTGTACAACTGTAATCATCATGTTTTATCAATTCCTCCACGCGTAGCAGCTGTGTTGAATTCTAAAGACAAGGTACATTGATTTTTAATTTATTTTTGCTTTTTAATATTAATTTAATAAGATGTATAATACTATAAAAAGTCATACAATTGATAAATAAAACGTAACAGATAAATGCGAACAAAATGTTTTTTAACAAATTATTTTTTAATAATATTCAAATAATTTTCTGAGCATTAGTCATGACTCATGATGCATATGAAATTAATTTTTAATTTTTAAAGTATTTAAAATTACTTTTTTAGAAAAACAATTTTAAACGAATTGATAAGTTTCAAAATAGTTGTTAATGTTTTATATTTATATTTTTTATTGGCTCCCTCTTAAAAATAATATAAAACAGTTATTTCAACTAGTGTCTAAAAGTGATTGCTGTATAAAAATTCTTGTACTTATCATTTGCATTATTTTTAATTATTTAAAATATTGAATAATAATGAAATTTAAAATGTGTTTCAGGCTCCATTTATAATTTACGTGGAGGTAGCTGAGGTAGAAGATGCCGAACGTTCTCCTTTAACTTCTAGAGTTTCAAATCTCCGGCAAACTCGAAGTGAAGAAAATCTCACCCGATGCGAGTCTGAAGAACCTAAACCAGAAGTAAACAACCAAAACATGTTTATTGTGGCTGGTGACATCAGACGTCGTCTTACAGTTTCTACAGATATAAAGAGCTCTTCACCTACAGACCCTGAAGATCCATCTGCAGCTGCACTCAAAGAACTTTGGTCAGACAAGGAGAAACGGGTTAGGGAAAAATCACCATATGGTGGTCTCTCTAACTGGAAGCTGTTGCCTGTGATTGTGAAAACTGGTGATGATTTGAGACAAGAACTTCTTGCCTCTCAGTTATTACTAACGCTTCACAGTATATGGACGTCGGAAAAAGTTCCATTAAAAGTATTTCCGTATAAAATACTATGTTTGTCAAATGATGCTGGTTTAATAGAACCCGTATTGAATACTATTTCTTTGCATCAGATCAAAAAACAAAACAGAAATTCTTTGCTAATGTACTTTGAAGAAGAATTCAAAGAAAATACATTGAATGAAGCACGTCAAAATTTTATAGAAAGTTGTGCTGCTTATTCTCTTGTTTGTTATTTGATCCAAGTAAAAGACAGACATAATGGAAATATACTTCTTGACAACCAGGGTAATCTAATACATATTGATTTTGGATTCATATTATCGGCGTCCCCGAAAAATCTCGGATTTGAAAGTTCACCATTTAAATTAACCGCTGAAATGGTCGATGTAATGGGCGGACTCGATTCAGAAGGGTTTAAATATTTCAAATTACTAATGCTGCGCGGTTTAATTGCTTCACGTAAACACATGGAAAGAGTGTTGTCTGTTGTTCAAATCATGCAATCTGCCAGTATGAAATATATCTTATGATCAAATCATTACTTGTGTATGTAATATTATAGTTTTTTTTTTTTTTATGTTTATAGATTCACAGTTACCATGTTTTAGAGCTGGAGCGACGGCTGTAATTGGGTCTTTGAAATGCCGTTTTCATTTGAATCTAACAGAATGTCAACTGGCAACACTTGTCGATAATATGGTTGAGTCATCGTTGCATTCAATCACAACTAAACTGTACGATGGTTTTCAGTACTACACCAATGGTATTTTGTGATTTCTATCAATACACGTTACTCGGAATTCACTGAACAATATGATATTTTCTTAGTAGTAATTGGCGAATGCTACTTCCAAGTATGACTTTTGATTCAGTAAGAATTATGAATAAGGGTTTGCTCACTAAAACACTGTCAATGTTACCTAATACTAAATTTAAACAATCCTAATGTTCTTTGTCCTAAAAAAATTATCAAATATATATTGTAAATAAAGAGATGTATGTAAGTATAATTATTGTATGCATATTATTTATTATATATAAAATGTATTTATAATATATCATTAATTATAACGAAGTGTAATTAATTTGTAAATTAATTTTTTTAAGTAAATAAATAAAAATCTGAATTATAATTTTTTAAAGTTTATAAAGTACGTTCAATTTAATTATTGTTTACGCTATTTCAATGAAAGTATACTTAACAGTTATTATGTTAAAATTTAGAGAATCTAAAATAAAAGAACAGAAGACGCTGCTTGACACAACACATATACTCTATTGGGAACTCAAAAAAGAAACTCACTGCTGCTCAAGCGGCTTCATTTTTTTGACAAACTTGGTGCTTCTCTAATCGAACGCATGTTATTTAATCACAATCATACAATTTGTACACACCATATACAACACAGTTTTGCTCAGAATCATTTTTCTAATGCAAGATGCAAATTTAAATGTACTAGTTCTGATTGATCTGATCAACTAGAGTATCTTATCAGTTGTCAATAGGGCCCCCGGAACATGATGACCTAAATATCTTTAAAAATGCACCGAAAAGAAGTATTAGAATGACTCAATAACATCAAAAAATTAAATAAAAATTGATATTTTATTGGAATTGAAAATATCATCAATCCTCATACAAATATATACTTCATAAATATTCTTCTCGGTTTTTCTGTTTCTTGTTTGTTATTTTTTTAATAATTAAACTGTAAAAACTAGAGCAAGTCTAATCAGGATGGCAAATAATTGCAGATATGGCAAAATGCAAATATACCATTTTGAGAAAAATACATAAAATGCACTTAAATTGCAAAAAGAAGACCTTACATCCAAGAATTACCGAAAAAATGCAAAATAAAATGTGTACCGTTGAATTCTGCATGGCACAAAGTCACATTTCTACAAAGACGAGCCTCGAATAACAAGTATTAGAAAAAAAGATGCATATGCATCAAGTTCCAGGCCCTAGTCATCATCAGACACCTCGATTTCTAAAACGCCGCGTGAATAGAAAATAAGATTTTTTTTCTTTTTAAATCATTGTTAAAATAATTTATTAACAAAAAAAAAAAAATATTACAAGTACATGTGACTGAATATTCCAACAATACTGCTCTGACAAAAGCTTATTTTTTTTGTTTCACAACATAAGTTTTCTACAACTTTTTACCTCCATAAATAAAATTTCCTTCCAATTATAATAAAATGTTTTTGTTAGTTACATTACAAAAATAATAAATTTAATAAAATTATCATATTGTTATCATAAAAAATGTAAATACTGACATTCTTTATAGTCGTTAACCATGTGGGGAAACAAAAATATTTCAATAAAAAATAAAATTATCGTGGTTCTTTTAACAATTGCATAAACGTGGTAATAATCAACAGTCGAGTAGATGATAAAAATCCACACATGCTATTAATTTCGGTTTGACAATACAAATTACAACATGTAATGAGAAGTTCCACAGCTAATAAGAGAAGAAAATAAACAATAATTTTTTTATACAAATATCTATATAAAATAAACTATACTATTAATAATATGAAATTCTACAGGTAACTATCTTAAGTACAAACGTATTGTTCGAAAATCAGAAAACACTTGTCAAACATGTTGTAAACTGCCGGCAGGAGTGGCATAATTTGAGTCTTCACTTTCTGAGTGAAAACGACGATGTAATGAATTCATACCATTACTTGCTGAACATCCTAAAGAATAAAAAAAAAAATTGGAATAGTTATGATTTAAGGATTTAAAAAAGCCTATTACTGTGCTGTACCATTCGGTATTGTTGAGCGAACAGTCGGTGACAGTTGTTCAGGTGAAGTATATGAAAACGGCGATGACGAGGATGAACTGAATCGATCGTTACTCAGCGGAGGCCAATCAGGCATTTTCTGAAGTTCACGCTCAACTCCGGCATAAGAGTTTATCCAATTTTTTTTTTTATGAGAACTGCATAGATTTTATTAATTAGAAGAAATAGAAATAAATTAAAAAACATATACAATAATACTATCTTACCGAGAACTTAAAAATTTGACAAGCAAACGGTCACATAGTATTTTCTCATGAAATACTGCCAATCCCAAATTAAACAATCCTAGTGCTAAGATTACATAAAAGAAATAGTGGTCTGGTGGAATTTTGAGTTCAAATTTGGACCTTATGATTTCAAGTGGAGAGATGCATAAATAAATGGTAATTGCTACCATAACTACTGATATGATAGATAAACACCAGTTCGATTGTAGACCCTGTCTGTATGGTGGTCCCTTGTTGAAAACTAGGGCTATAATTATATACTGTAATGCCGATACACTAAATACGGCATAATTCTCATAGCTATCTAATGGTGAATTTTCATTGAACTCAAATGGTACAAACCAGTCATTATGTCGAATTGCTACGAAGCTGATTAATTGAATTGCAATAGAAATTATTAATTGTCCAACAAGTGATGTCAATGGCAGGGCTGAGACGAGTGATGTTTCAGGTCTCTGCTTGACCAAAGGCCCTTCATATGCTGGTGTGCGACTTATAGAAAATGCAAAGAGAGATATGATGAATAAATCTATATAAAGATACTGAAAATCTGACAAATTGCTGTCAATGGAATAGAGCATGATAACTGATACAAATTGCACTATTGAATATCCAGCCATAAATTTGAATATGCCGACAGAAGTAACTAAGGCAGCACGACCTTCACGAATCACTCTCACTACACACTCGACAGATGCTTTACGTGAAGTGAATGGACTGGCCACAGATGATTCTGCTTCGCTCAGTGATATACCAGTATGTGCTGCTTTCAGAGCTCCACAATCATTGGCACCATCACCACACATTGCTGTGATGATAAATTTGTAATTAAAAACAGACACAAACCAATTGTTTTTCATAAAAAGTTACTTAATAGTATTTACTCACCAACATAATAGCCGATTCCCTGTAATTCTTGAACAAGTTGTTGTTTTTGATCTGGACTCATACGTGAAAATACAGATGCTCTGGTAATGATTTTTGGTATAAGTTCTGGGCAATATTGTCTAAGCAATGACCACGTTTTTCCAGTCAATGCAAATGTATATCTTTGAGAACTTCTGACCATACAAAAATATTAACATTAAATCAATGAAATATTTTATCAACATTATTTCAAACTTACCTGATTGGTGTATTAGCAGTAGTGCTCGCTGGACTCAATAACCCAGCCTCTAATAAATCCATATTCAAATTTATACTGTTGCCAGAATTAGGTGACATAATTGTGCTTAATTTCTAGGTTTCAATCAAATAATAATTAATTAATGAATATTGTTTATTATTTATAATGAAAATATGACTTACAACTGTATTGGAATTAAATGTCTGGTTAACAGCCATGTCTGCTGCTGTGAAATATAAATAAGGAGCCACTGTGACTCCGTGCACAGTAATAACATCTTCCGTTGGCAAAACAATACCACAATCTCTTGCTACACTAAGCGCCGTTAGCATGTTATCTCCAGTGACCATAATAATTCTAATGTCTGCAGATCGTAAAGTGTCTAACACACCAGCACTTTCTGGTTTTAATCTGTTTTCTAGTATAATCAATCCCAGAAGGGTCAGATCACATTCAGCTTGTTCCCTGGTTAATCTTTGCGTTTTCACATAGCTCAAATTTTTCTTTAATGCTCTATAACCAGCTGCAATTACTCGATATCCTTGTTTGGTGAATCGTTGTAATGCTTGATCAAAATCAGGTGGAATTGAACTAGGATTACAAAGACTCAAGATTTTTTCAGGTGCGCCTTTAGTATACACATGTGTTAAATTAGATGATAGATGCTTGGCTATAACACTCATACATTGCAAACTCGAGCTAAATGGAAACTGACGAATAATACCAATTTCTTGTCCAATCTACAAAATAGATAAAGAATTCCCATATAATGACATTAACAGTGCAAGAATAAATTATTTTACTTGTTCAATAGTGGTGAATGTGTTTTGATTTGGTGGTCGAACAACAACTGGCATAACCAAATCAAATTGGTTGTCTTCACTAGTTTCAGGTTCTTCAAGTAACCAACCAGTGGATTCAAACATTTTAAGGTCTAAAGGATCGCCAGACAACTTTCCATCAATAGATGTAATAGAATGACATGTAACCATGGCTGACAAGAGCAAATGATCTGTTGGCATTGAAGTCACATTCTTATAAGTAGGTAAAAATGTTGATGTTGTTACAGGCACTACACCCCACATATCCAATCCATCTTCAGTCAGTGTGCCAGTCTATAACAAAGATTTGTTAAAACAAATGTGCAGATAGTTTATACCTCAAACTCACCTTATCAAAACAAACACAATTGATCGATCCAGCAACATTTATAGCTCTTGGACTAATGCAATAAATAAGATGGTTTTTTAATCTCATTTGTGCATACATTTGTCCAACAGTCATAGCAGCAGGTAATGCAGGAGGGACTACAACCGTGATCAGGTCAAAAGCTTTCTTCAATATGGAATCGAGAGAATGTCCTCGATATATTTTAATAAACATTGTGTAAACAAATCCAACTGCAGCAATACCTGCCAGCACTCGGATGAACTTATAACTGTCACGTTCAAATTCAAAGTCAACTGGCGCAGGATATAATATAGAACGTACCAAGGAACCTTTACTGGTGTGGAAACCTGTGCGTACAACAACAGCACACACTCGTCCCTCGCCATAAAAACGGGTTTGTATAACTGATGTCCCACAATATAATGTGTGGCGAGCATGTTCTTTGATGTCAAACTTTAGATCTGAATTTGGTATTGGGGTTTTAGTAACAGGAACACTTTCACCTTAAAAAAATGTATCATAATTTATGTAATTATTTATCTAAATAATATAATCTAATATTATAATATAAATAATATACTCTTCTACATTATTTCTGTTTTCTAAATTATTAAATAATATTAACCAATTATTCATTAGTTAACATACATAATTTTTAGCATTAATTCATTATTGATTAATATGCATTATTTCATACTTTTATTAAATTAAATAATATTTAGTTTCAAAAAGTTGATAATTGAGAATACAAGAAATAGTTAAATAATAAAAACATCAATATTCTTGGAATATATGTTTAAAAATAAAAATACAATATATTTCAAATTTTAAAACATTAATAATTCATTTAATAGAAAATCAATATAACAAAATACATACATGGATATGTTTATTAAATACCAATAGTATCTTTATTTTATTATATATTATCAGCAGCATACTATTTGAGGTCAATTGAGAATTTTTTCATTGGTAGATAAAACAGTAATAATATAAAAGTATATTTGATGGTTGCAGTCTTGGGGTATCACAAACATACAGATACAGATTTATAATATAAATATTATGAAAGTTATATTATTTTTACATATAATATTTAAAAAAATACTTTAATACACTGCTTATAAAAATTTGACATGGAAAGTTTTCCAGTACAAAAAGACAGTATCAATAATATAGATGATTGAATTACTTATGTAAAATAAATTTCTTTTAAATTGTACCCGCTTATTATACTTTTTTAGCAATATGTTATTTCAAGGGTATAGTCACTTAACTGCAATTTGTATGTCTTCCAAAAATTACCAATACAGCAAAGTTATCATAATATTAATCTTACGACAAATGTGAAGTCAAGCCTCAAGATTTTATAGATATACAAATATTGTATAATATATATTATTATCATTGATTCAATTAATAAATATTTAAGAGCATGTGCATATTGAAAACAATCAATTCTATCTACACAAGACAGAAATTTAATCTGAATAATTTAATATAATAAAATTGACTTATGAGTAAAAAATGATTAATACCTAAGATTATATCACTAATTATATGAAAAAATGCAACTGTCGACTGATAGCAAACATATTTAGGAACATAATTTATACTTATATTAAGTATATATATATATATATATATTTTTTATTTTCATTTATTTCCAACAGAAATAATGAGCCCCGCTGAGCATATTTATGAAGTATATTGTTTTAATAACAATAATTCTGGTTTGGAATATAATAACTAACCTGTAAGCATACTCTCATTAACAATACAATGTCCAGTGAGTAATACTGCATCACAATGCATCACACAACCATGACTAGGGATAACTAAAACATCCCCTGGCACTAACAATTCTGTAGGAACTGTGGTTACATTATTCTCCCGTAGTACGTTGGCAACATCGCTGGAATGCACGGTACTCCTTAGATTCTTTTGATTTCTTCTCGTTTGTATAACAGCAGTAATAATACTGACTAATGACATAACAAATATAGCTGTGGCATATGATAAATAATCGTCAAGATACCAAAGTATAAATGAAAATATTTCAAATACATAGAATGGATTAAGGACTTCAGTAAAAATTAAAGACCAAATAGTCTGCAATGGTACATCAATGATATTGGGTCCATAAACAGCTCGGCGGAGGTATTGATCTCGAGCAGATATTCCCTTTTGATCATGCAACTCATGAGTTTGAATACCAAAGTCAATTCCAGTCAATAAGTAGAACTCCTTGATGTCCACATCCCAGATGAATCTGTACTTTTTGAAATCAAATCGTCTTATTTCATCCAGGTCTTAAAAAATAATAACAATTTTGTTACAATTTAAAATTGATAGTTAAATTGATATTATTTTATTCACCTTTGAATATTCCACTTGGTGTAAGCACTGAAAATTTTGCTGAATCGCCAAGTGATTTGAGTTCAAAGTACGCCTGTCTGTCCCAGCCATTCACGCCGGATGCTTCGCTGTTTGAACACAATACGGATAGACACATTGGTAACAGTATAATCGTCTTGCATTAACTGGATAGGCAACAAACAATAGGCCCACTATTATTACGTCTAACGACAAGGAGAGCCCTATTGGTCCTCGGGGAATCCTCTCCTTGGTCGCACTGGAGTTTAAATTTAAATGAACCACTTACCTTGGCAACAGGGAGGAGGAATTAATAATTTCTATTTTAGCCACATATTCGCTTCTATGATTTTTTTTATAAGTTTCCTAAATTGAAAACAAAAGATATTGTAAAAAATAAAAATAAATTCAAATTAGTACATTCAAATCACATACTACTACTAAGATCTTTTCAGCAGACTGCAATGAACATTTCATATGGGTTGAAAATAACATAAATGTTGGCCACCAATAAAATACCAAGCGAAGAGCACCACATGATATTACAGTCATTATCCATGATATGACTGTGTATCCCATGTGTCGCCGGTATCCATGTAATTCCTATAAATAAATTAATCAAATTGTAAAATGTAGATATGTTTTTTATAATATGTTTTTTTCAGAAAAAAAAATGGAGGTGAAGAAGGAGGGGATATAAAAAGACGCAAACTGTGAAATTTTGTCCGATTGGTCCGTAGTACCAAAATGGGTAAGCAATGCTATTTTAAAGCATAAGTAGTTTTTTGACTGACTTTGTATCAAAGTGTATTATTTATATTCTATGTACGATATACATAGAATATACATATAACTAAAAAATAATATTTTTCATAGGTATTAGGAAATAAAAAAAATGTGTCTTGAATGTATAAAAATGTTCAAATAGAGGCCATGATTAGAATACTTTGGTACGTGACTTTAATAATTTATTAATATTAATATTTATAGATATCAAACATTACAGTATTTACAATAAATACAAGGTTTAAAGTTTATTAAAACCAATATCATTGCAGTTAAAATTATTAACCTTATTCAAACCTTATTTTAGATCATTTCATATTTTCATTCCTAACACCTACACAATTATAATTATTAGTTAATAGAATGGAATGAGTTTAAAATTACATTGATTAAATAAATACTATTTATTTGTATTGTTAAATGTATGATAATATTTAATGTTTATCTTTATAATTATGATTATTAGTAAAGTATATTTCTTTCTATGCTTATCATAGAATAGTTTAACTGGATAACTTAAATTGTTTTCAATAGGTATTTAATATGTGACATTTGTTGATTACATCAAAATTGTATATTTTTTAAATTTACCAGTTTTATTAATTTATTAATTATTTACCTTTATTCATTTACATTAGTTAAGATTAAAATTATTTCAAAATAAGTCCTTCAATTACATCTTAAAATCTCAGTCTATTATAACAAATTTATAACTGAACGTCTGAACCTTGAGATTTAAATTCTAATTTAATGAAATTGACCACATCCTGTGGCATACTTATTTTTTATTATTTGCTAATCTACTGATAATATAAAGAAGACTAAGTATAATATTTTATACTCAAAATTGTATACAAGTTTAAATATAAAATTTAAAGCCTTCAGTAGGTATAATAAAAATATATTATTTAAACTTTCATTAAAATCATTCTGAAAAATTTAGAAATAAAAACTGAATTAATAATTTTATAATATCTTAATGATTTTTATTGGCACTTAATTATTTATAATTAATAAAAAGTAAAATACAGAGATTTGTATTTTAACAAATATTATATTTCTTCTTTCTAGGCTTTTATTTAGTACAACTGACTTGTATTAATCTAGCACTTTTTACAAGAATTATTTTCAAAGCTCCTATTGTCAAACTATATCCACAACTACCTTCTATGTTCTATTTTCTTAATAAGAAATACTACTTTATTTTTTAGTTTTGGCCCATATAGCTGATAAAATAAAATAATCCAAAATTAATGTTTTCTTACATTTATACAGTTTGAAAGTTATTAAGAATTTGTACATATCTAGATACATAAAGTTTAAGTACAAAAACTATGCCCGATTTTCATTTATAGATTTATAATGCATACATTTTTTACTATTCTAGAAAGTATATATTAGTTGAAATACTACTTAAAATCTAAATACGAATATTAAATGAACAAATGAATGTCAAATTTAATATTAGTAATTAAAATTAGACACAGCATAAAAAAGCTCCAAATAAACACGATTGATTTAAAAAGAACACGCGATGAAACACTAATATATTTGGTTATCAGTGTCTTGCACACATATAAAAAATGTAGGTAAATAATGCGTCTTAATAACAAGTCTGTTGAGTGTTAAAACGCAATTCAATTTTTTGTATGTATCAAATGTAAAATGCACCAATATTTATTAATAATTTAAATTAAATAGTTTTTAGATAGGTAATTCCAAATTTATGATATACATATAAGAGATTATGTTGATTTCTCCACAGTGTTAATACAAAATAACTTATGAAGATGATATACTAATATCACATTAAATAATACATACCAACAAAAGAATAAAGATAACAATAATTATAGATAGTGCTAATAACATATTAAATTGGTTAATTAAAGTAAATTAACCTTTTTATTATAGTATTATTGTATGCTATCACCTAATTAGTTTAATCTAAATTGTTTTCTAAAATCTCTGAACACAATGTATTTCTATTATTCTGTCAGAAAATGTTAAAATAATTTATCTACCTAATAATTTAAATTTTGAGTCCACAAATTAAATAATTTAAAATATTGTAATACCGCAAATGTACTTGGTATGCATTAAAAAAGCTAAAACTAAATGTGGGAGTGCAAATTTAATATTATTAAAATATAGTTTAAATAGTAATACTTTTCTTGATTAAAAAAACACATTTTAAATATAGAATTAATAAACTTTAACTGCTGACATTTATATTATAATTTTTGTTTATATAATATTATTATATTGTTATAAAAACAAAGCTTATGATTGTCGAAATAATATCTTTGATAGTACGAAGCGTAAAATATAAAATGTTTTTAATTGAAAATTAATCAATAAACCAAAATTATTTTAATGAACTTAATTATGTTCAATTAATATGAATGAAATATTGTTACTAATAAATATTTTTAATTTGTAGTATAATACTTACCAATTGTTCTTCAGAACCAGTAATGTCAACATAATCAACAGATGGGTCTTCATCATCTTTGAAATCAGAATCTTTAATTGGCCCTGAAAAAAAAATCAAACGCAGTTCAAGTATTATGAATTAAAAACCAATATGTTCCTCTAACATACCGTTAAACATAATTTATAAGAGTTTAAGTAACAATTTATAAATATATAATGTATATATTTATAGGTATGTATGTACCTATATACAAAAACGTTAACAAAAGTAGGTAGCAAATAGTTATCTTATAGACTTATTCCCACTAAACCGTATTAAGACAGTAGTTCCTCTCTGTTGAGTTACTTATTGAGAAGTATCATGCAGTAGTAATAAAATATGAACACATGATGAAGTAGTGGTAGTAGGTACTACTAGAGAGAACAGTCATTAAAAACTCGTTGAATACAGAAATCTAAACAACTAGCTGTGCCTCAAGGCTCAAAATAAACTACCTAAAACAAAATGTTAATCCGATACAAAAATTGGGAGAGACGGCGGGGTCGGTTTTTGTAAGTTTAAAAACAATATGACATTGTATTATAGTAATTCAACATTCTAAAAATATTTGCATCGGAGATTGTACACTAAATTACTATTCACAAATTATATATGTATAAATATTTGAAAAAATGGAAGTCAAAACTAAAGATTTTAAATAACGTCAAACAAATTTTAAAATGGAAAATTAAGTTTAAAAAAGTCTATTAGTTTTAAATTTCTGATCACTTGTTAAGGTTGTTAAGTTAAATACAATTTATAATTAACCAGAAGGTATTGAAAGCATGGCTTTAACAAGAAAACTTAAAATATGCATAGTTAAAAACATGAAATTAGAATATTTTTATTTCTATTGAACATTGAATAATTTTTAAAAATTCAATAAATCAGTTTTGATTTTTATTTAAATGTATGAATTATGCAGAAAAAAAAATATCAAATATAACAAAAAATTAATTTTAATGTATTTTAAATAAAACAAAATAAGCAGTTTCGATCAAACATACAAGGCCATGATATAAGCTGACTTTAAAAACGACTTGAAATTATATTGATAAAAGACTAGTAAAAGCAATAACGTATATTATTATATACAACGCCTTAGATTGAACATATTAATTTAACATGGTAGTGACAAGTCTTTTTTGTATTTTCAACAATATAAAATGATAATAATTGATATTTTAACTTAATTACAAAATTAAAGAATTCAAATATCTTGAAAGGTATAAAAAATAATAATACTGCCAAAAAATAATACTTAACATGATAATTTAGATAATCTAGCCATTTTAAAACCAGGTTATTATCAAATTTATTAAAATATCACGATAAAAAACTTTCAAAATAACTAAACAATCAAAAGTCAACTATAATAAACACCACTCTATAACCGTCACGTGCACATGGATTAAGACTAATAAGTGTACACAATCGACGAAATTTTATTACTTTTTTGATAATAAAAGCCAGAGTATATTTATTTTTTACATTATCTATAAAACATGATCGAATTACTACATTTTATATTTACAGAGCTTGAACGAAAAAATTAAAAAGGCCTTTTACATTTTAGAAATTCTGTACAATATGCATTATGCATACATTATTTTTATTTACAATGATTATGCTTTCAACTTTTTAACATATAAATCCACTCAGAATTCACTATATGTATATTATATGAGAGTAGTAAATCAGTATGTATGTTCTATGATAATATTTATTCCTTGTAAATTAATTTACAATAATAAAGATAAAATAAATTATACTAGGGATGACTAAAATGTTAATGTTTCCAAGATGTCTATTTGAAAAATACACATCACTAATAATCAAATATCAAAAATTTAAAATATACACATCCACATATCAAATGTATAAAGAATAAAAATTTATTAGTTACAAGTATATAAACACTGATACCTGTTTCAATTATGTGACATTGCATAATACTTAACACATACTGAATATACCTTATATTTAATTAAAAATGAATCTAGAAGGTCATAACATTTCAAGAGTTTCCTAATAAAAATGACCAAAAACAGCAACAAAACTTCAAAACAAAAATAATAATAGATACTTGAAATTTTTTTCTTATTTTATGCATCAGTTTGACTATAATTTTTTTTTTTAATTTTAATCATGGTGAAATTCATTTATCATAGAAATTATAATACTCATTTTACTTTTATTTTAGAAAATAAATGAACTTCTAATAAACTATGATTTCACTTAGAAAGTTTTATTGATGCAATAATTACTTTCAAATTTAAAATGATAATGTGATGAAAAAAGAGTAAAATCAAACCAAAGGCAAAAAGATCTTTATGTTTATGAGCTCAAAGTCCAGTTACCTAAGCACTTTTCAGTCAATAATTTTTGGAAATTACATTATATAATATAGTATTTAATTGCATTCAAATATTGAATTACCTTAATTTAACTTGTTTATGTATTTTATAGTTAAAGTGTGAATTACAGATGGTGGCAATCAAATTATTTTATCAAAGAGCAAGGAGAATTATTAATCTCATTATTTTTTCAAAATTTAAAAAAATACTTTAAAACTGATGTAAAATTTAAAACGTTCATACATCTACAGGTAACAATTAATTCTTTATAAATATTTAATCAATGAATAAGTAATATGAAACTTTGGATTCACACATAAATATGACTGAAATTTATTAAATTAAATAATTTAAGTAGTAATAAAATTACCAATTGAATAACTTTGTATCATTTTTTAATAATTATAAAGCTAATGTTAAAACATTTCATAACGAGGTGAATATTTATCAATTAGGTATTAGGTACTGTCTTGTCATGTAATGTAAACATAATATTGTGTAACATCCGTTATACTTCAGATTACGATACTAAGTGATCAAATAGTAATTGATATATATAAAAACTACTAACTACAAGTGATAATTCAATTTATAAAATAATAAATATTAAATTTAATTAATGGAAGTCACAAACCAATAAAAAGTATTTATTCTTAGATAGAAAAATACTAATCATTAAAATTTAGTCTTTTTGGGAGATTTTTTTTATTATTGTTATTTTTAAGTGTTTATAAAGATGTTTGTCTACCTAACAAATGTATGACAATAAGGCATTATAAATTAATATTCAATTACCAATTAAAGTATCAATTATATATCAATTATTTAATCATAATACTAGATAAGGTATCATTTTTTTAATTGTACAGACAAGTACTTTACATAAGCATTATCTACAAATGAATTTTAAAATGATTATAATTCCCAAACAATTGAAAGAAAATAAAAATTTAAAAGACAAAATTCGTGAAAAAATTGTTTTGTAAAAAACAGGTGCAATTTAAAATTGGTATTCCAATTAAAGAATAAATTACTAAGTTTAAAAATTATGAAAATATTAAATAATTGTAATAGGTATATAATGACTTTTACAATTTTAAAAAGGTTGATACTTTTTGATAAATTTAGGCTTTTTGACAAAAGAATTATTACTGTATAACAAAAGGCTAATAACACCATAATTAAATATATTTAATTTTATGAGTAGAGCTGCAATCAAAAGTAATAAAATAATGAACAAACAATCAAATATAAGAAATACAGTTTATACATTTGTTGTTACATTTTGATTTAAATAAGTAAGGTAAGTTCCAATAATTGTTATCATAACATTCTTAATAAACCACATACGAAATTATAGCCATAATGGGAAAATAAAAGTTCTTTTTCAAAATGAATCCTTTAAACTTAAATAATATAGCAATAAAATATAATATACAATTACTAATAATCAATAAGATGCAGATGCATCAGTCAATGACATTTACAAATAAATACCTACTCGTTAGATACTTTAGTCTTACATTAATTACAATAATCTAAACTCAGGCAACTTTTATTAATATTCAGATATTGAAAATAATCTAATAGTCTTCAGCTGAAATTTAAAAAGTATTTATATTTCTTTAAATTGTGGATTGTAAAATCAACTAATTTTAACATGCTGACTGCTATAAGACAGCTGGCGACCCAGTCAGTACAGTTTATGCGATTCCAGAAAATTTTGTGGCAGTCAACATGTTAATTAATCTAATTATGAAATACAATAATACATTTTATCAATATTAAATAATCTTTAATATAAACATACCTAATATAATCGATGATTATACTTACATTTATAGGTACCTAATTAATACATCAAAAGGTAGTTCTATAAATACAATGATTATAAAACTATACTATAAAGTGCAGTTAAAATTTTTTTATTTTACTTAACAAACATACTTACTACTGATTTAAGTATTGTGTTATTTCTTTTTTATAAACTTACCTATATATATATATATATATATATATATATATATATATAATTATTTGTAAATAATGTTAAAATTGTAATTTAAAATTCTCGTCATATTTGAACTAAAACAATTATTTCTTAATATTATAAATAATAAAATAAAATTGTTTTGACAGTAAATACCGACCAATTTGATCACATTATATCATTTATAAAAAGAAGATAAAAATTAATACCAACCTAGTGTTAAGAGCTTTTTTTTTTTGCAATGGAAAATCATAGTTTATATTTACATAACATGTATTAGTACCTGAATCATGTAGGTACCAATTTTTTTACAATGGATTTTTCAAATTAATAATATCCATTAAAAAATATGTTTACTGAAAACATAATTACCTATGTTCAGACCTTTAATATTATATAAGTACCTACAATGCATATGAATAAAATATGTTACTTTAAACCCACTGCCTGAGTATGTGCACATAAATTGTATATACTTAATGTTTAACTTATTTCTATGAAACTCATAATTGGATTACTCACTCCTGAGAGGCGTACGGACTGGGTCCTCTTGGCGATTAACTTTTTTGTGGCTAGCTCCATGCAAACGCATGAGACGGCTAAACCTGGCCACAAGATCGGTCATTATCACCTGGGTCGTTTGCGGCGCTTGAGGGTTGTAGTCGAGGGGCGTCATTCACCAGGATCGCATTTGCTGCGCCAAGACCTTACAGTTGCTCCTCCACAGTTGCTGCTGTACCTCACGTCTTCAGCGGGTTCACATATCCAATCGTCGATTTGAATGTCCAGCATGATGAGCGAACAGAACGGCTAAAATTGCGACGTCACAGGACCGTAAGAGTCCCGCAACACATTCGAATGGACAACGGACCTAGCGGTCACCGAGTGATGGATAGCGGTCGGCGAACCTTTTCGACGTCTGTTGGCTCTCAGAACGCGCGCACACACACACGACAGCAGCGATCTCGGAGCAACGTCGTCGTTTCGGCGCGAACAGACGTGGCCCTTCTGAAAAACAGAAGAGCGCGACACGGGGATTAGAGAAAAAGAGGAAGAGAATAAAAAAAAAAAAACTAAAAATAGGAATTAGAAAAAAAAAAAAAATGAAAAATAGGTAATGACGAGAAAACTATATAACTATAATATAATCGAGGACGGGGCCGAGTCGCGGATAGGCGGGCGACGGATGACAACGTGCACAGCACACGGCGAACCCGGCTACCTAACCGCACTAACCGGACGGATAAATGAAAAATTTGTCACCTACGGTGTTCGTCAGGTGACGGCGGCGAGTTCTTTACCCTTATGTGGCGGAGGAGAGCAGAAAAAAAAAAAAACAACGACCAGAGACGAATGAACTTGGACAACGTTCGTCGGCGAACACTGACTCGGCGGGCCAGAGGAGGTGGGGCGAACGGGCGAACGGACGACGGTGAAAAAGCGCGACTGCACGAGTTCGGGAACGGCACACGATTACCGTCAGAGACCGCTAGTACCGCGCGCCCGCCGCCGCCGTCCGACGCATATTTTCCGCGCTCGGGGGATATTGTCACGCGCCGACGGAGACGACGACGTAACCACCGCCGGAGTCGCGCGAGGCCGCCGAGGCCCGACCCACAGTCGCCGGCGCCGGCCCGTTTCGTCCCGCGGTCCCTTCGCGCCCCGTCCCACGGTCGTTCCAGCCGCGATCGCTTATCAACGGCCGCCTCCCCTCCCACTCGCGCCATGATAACGTCATAGATGCCGCCGCGACGTTCTTTTTGATTCCGTGTGTGTGTGTACTGTGTAGGCCGGATCACCATCGATTTTACTGGAACACGCTTCGTTTTATAATCGGTTTATTCCAAAAATCGATGGCATCACGTCCGTTCGGGCGCCACGCGACATTATCTTTGAAACGTCACTCTATTTCATCGGCGGCAATAATTATTTCAGTGAGAAAACGCGATCCGAACAACAATGGTATCCTACGAACCCCACCCCCTAATTATGTTTCACTCGATCGCCATGTGTCGATGTGAAAACGATTTTATTTTTTCTTTCTTTACGCACAGGTATATGCGCGTTTCTGTCGCGACCACTCTTTTTTTACTTTTTACTTGGTCAAAGATTTCATTCGGAGGGGGAGGGACGAATCGCCCCCCAAATAATATTTCCCGTGGGAGACACAAATGCAGTGTGTGTGTTGTTACTTCACTTTTCCCACCGTTACACTATACACTGTGTACGTGTATTGTATTCGTGGTTCGTTGTTTAAGAACAAGAATATTTTCAAAAACAACACACTCAACATTCGTGAAGTCCGTCAATCACCGTCAAAATATACATGCACTTTTGACGAATGGTGAATCAAAACGAATATACACAAATCTATTCATTCGCATCAATTCCGTTTCCTGTGATCTTTTAATTATTACCGCCCTCTAAAGCGATAGACCGCGTGAATAGTTTTTCAGACAGATTTTAAATAACGAATGGCGAATGCCGGTCGATGGTGAATAAAAACACACACTCTTTTTACGAATTTCGACGAATCGAATTTAATAGCAGGCTTAAAACAATAAAAATTACTGTTGATAAACGATACAAGATAAGACAAGTATTATAGTCGTTATAATTCATTACGTAGAAGTATAATGACAAAATGTTTAATTGATTTAAGAGATTCACTACAAAATAATATGCGTGTCGATATCATCGAAATTCTACCGACCATGTATGACTATTTTTTCACAATTAGAAATAAAAAAACGTTAATATTTTATTAAACAAAATTGTTAAAAAACCGTGAACGCCTGCGCATGCTCCAGGACGTTTTAATACGTCAGCAAAATAATCGTACAGAAATAATTATGAAATTACAGTTGCGTTTGCTAATCTCAGTTAAATGTAATCGGCAGTTATTTTATAAATAGTTGTGGTTTGCTGTAGTTAAAAAGATAAATTAGCACTGATCGAGATACTTTTTGGCAACCGACGGATTTATGCGTTGGGTCGGTCGAATTAACGGGCAGAATTTACCGATTTGTTCTCGCGTTAAAAACCTTTTATGGACTCTTCGCAACCTGATCATTGAATACACGATTTGCCCCCACCACTTTCCTACTACTGGTACCGTTTGGAATAAAAACATTGTATTGTATATAATACTTTATAATGTTGAATTCATTTGAAATTCCTACACTATGATGCAGGGATTCCCAATATTTTTTATCTTAGGTCCTTATACAGATTTATGTGGCATACAGAGAAATAATTATTTATATTTTTTTTTATGAGAGATGTATTATAAGGTAACGTTTATTAAAAATATTAAAATGAACATAAATAATCAGAAATGATGTAAAAAGCCAATTATTTAACTATATGAAAAAATAACAAGGCACACCTGAAAAATTTCGCGGGAAAGTTTGGAATATCATTATACATTTTAGTAAAATGTATGGGTTAGTAAAAGGTTAGGTTGGTTAGGTTGTACTTATGCTCATATTATATAACAATGATGAGTTTACGATGGTGGGGTATTGGAATTTGTATTACTCATCGTATTCAAACGAGTAGGTATACGTACCTAATGAGTCATAATTTAAATAAATTGTTTTTATGTCGACCGCAGTTTTGAATGTTAAAATGTTTAAATAATTTTTTTGTTCAATAATCGTATAATACGTGATGGGTCGTGAACTATGACGTGAAAATTAAGGTAAATAAATAATTGTCAATTGGTATTTAAATGTTATTATCAAGTATATAATGATAATATTATACATTCATAATCAGACATTTTAAACATGGGCGATTAATAATTTTTATTTTATTTTCGACTATGTGAAAATATAAAAGCATTGATTATAATATTGTCAGTAAAAAAAAAAAAATTGTTTCTCACAGTTGATAAAATAATAAATTCCATCCTTTGTTAGAGTTACAAACAGTAGTGATATATTCAGTAAATTAAAATATTAACCGTAAAAAACTGAAAATAATACAAAATTGCACAGTAATTAATAGTTAGAACGGAACTTTTTCGATTTAATTTTTTTTACTTTATTTAAATGTGATAAAAATTAAAGCTCAAAACTGAAAATTTAATAGTTTTCGGAAAATAACTTTGATATCAACAGTAGAATAATTAGTAGTCATAACTCATAAGAGCACATGAACATCAGTCGATCGCGATCAGATCAAAAATTTATGTTTGTCCACGGATTTAAAAACCATCCGATTTTACGATCGATCATGCGTGCTTTTATAAATAATACCGTAGTAGTTGTTAAAGTCTAGTAGTTTAATAGGCAGATTATTGTCAGACTACAATGGGCAATTATATGTTTAGTATGTATGTATGTTCTCTCATAGAGCCTAAACTAATGGACTCATTTCAACTAATTAAGTGTTTTAGAATTCGTTAGGATCTTGCGAGTGTCATATACAAGTTTTTTTTAATTAATTAATACTTTTTACCCAGGAACACTCTGTATGAAGATTATTATTTGAACCAGTCTGAATGCAAATTTACGTATATCGTTAGAGGACGTTCCCAGGAATTCGAATAGCCCACTCGGGGATCAAGACTCCAAAGGATATTAAGTTTAAATAGTGAGTGACTATAAGAAATTGTAGTACATATTTGTACCTGGTATCTAGAAAAACTCATAAAAAATAAGTTGAAAAAAAACTAAAACCTACTTCCGTAAAAAATCAAAAAAAATTAAAAATTAGTTCCTATTTTATTTCTTATTGAAAAATGTACAAATATTATCTATAAATTTCTCTTATAATACCTAATAAATATAATTATCTACTAACATCTCTTTCTTAGTTAATCTGAATAGTAAATACGATATAATATATCCTACCAAAATTATGTCACCTATTATTGGAATAACGAAAATACAGTAGAGACATAATCGAATTGTTTAAATTAGTAAAATTCAAGTAGAATGTTTTTTTTTCTGTTGAACGAGATGACGTCCTACTACGTCTCTTTATTGTATTTTCGTTGTGTAGGTGAAATTATTTTAATAGGATATATTTTATATCATGTGTACTATTCATATTAATCAAGAAAGAGACTATATAAGAGATAATATTTGTACATTTGATAGAAAGAATTAAAATAAAAACTTGTTTTTAATTTTTGTTTGCTATTTTTACGTAGCGGGTTTAGCTTTCTTGAAACATATTTTTTATGTACTTATATTCTAATAGATAATATAGTGATATAAACACTTACTAGTTTTGATGGAAATTATATTAGCAAGTCGTTTCGTATTTATTGTAATAATTGATCAAATAAACTGCGCGTTGTAGTACGAAGTATGGAGTATTTCGGATACGAACACATCTACTTACATAACACAGTGCAACTGGTGCGATTAGGTACATGCATCACGTACGATTGCGAAGCGAAGGCGTCATTTCACTTATCGCACCCCCTACGTAGAAAGGAATGACAGGAATTTTTAGAATCGTATAATAGATATAATTATTATAATTAATATTATAATCTTACTATTTAATCTAATGTTCTCAGCGTCTAGAATATAATATGATATTATGTCATTATACAAAAAATATGATGAAGTATGAAAGGTATAAAATCTTTATTGAAACCAAATGTAATGTGTATATCATGTAAAGTATACATTTCTATAATAATGATTTAAGGCGGATAGTGTGTGTGTTTTAATTGTTGCAAATATCTATACCATTGATTATAGGATAGATCTAATCTATAATCAATGATCTACACTAAATATATGTTGGCGAATATAATATGTAAACTGACAATGATCGGACAAGAAATAGGTATTATCTAATGATTCTAATGGATAATGGCCGAATCTTTTTGATTATCTATTTTATGTTGGCGGTATATTGTGCATATACATACAGTTATTGGTCACAATTCAAGTGTCCTTTATTGTTCTATCTTATCTTTTATTTTATTTTGGTAAATCTGACATGGTTATACAATTTTTTTTCTATTATATTATAGTATCGTGGTTACAAATCTCAATAAGTTCCTATTACAAGAAATTATAACAAATATAATTTACTTGATATAAAGGTATGATAAAATAATGAATAATGAATGAATTTACTTTTGAAAATGTCACTTTTTAGCGAGAATTTTAAATGAACTAAATTTATCTTTCTGAACAAAAGTCGACCGCAGCCAGACGTCCAGGATATTCCGTTTCTCGGGGTTCCAATTCACCACTACTTACATACATGATACTAACATAGTTAGGTATGTAAATACTAAATACTCATATAGGTACTACATAACTGTAGCAGTGTAGCCAAATAGTAGACAATTTTGTGGTGTAAATGAAGCCGATATGTGGTGTGCATATACATAATTTTTAAATGTTTTTCATTTTTATTGAGTTAATTTAAAATTTTCATTTGCATATAAGAGGGAGTATATTATATACAGCCATACAGGTACTTATTTTATCAGACACTACTGAAAAATGAAAACAGATTAAACACGAATAAAAGTGATTGTATTTTATAACAAATATAATTTACCACATGAATATATGATGAACAATTAAAAATATAATTTTCATTGAAAATTGTATCGTAATCCTAAACGTTACTGATTAGGATACCAGGAGAATGAAATGAACAAGTATTTTACAGACTATGCAGAATTGTACTTATTTAAATACCATTTCCTAGAACCACTATTAATAACATTTTTAAACATAAACTATAATATAATTATTGTTCGCAGAAATGTTATGTTAGATTATTCCATTTAAAAAACAATTATTTATACAGAATGATTCTCATTTGAACATGTGTCTGTTAAAATCTAAACGATGAAATAATTTTTACTTTCTCTTAAGAACAATATATACATTATACACATAACACTTATGTAAGTATATAGTTATTCAAATATGAAATTATATTTGAATATATAAGTTCCAAATTGTGCCAACCCTTCCTCGTGTTCTTGTATTTAAGTAGTTGGCATCATTGCATCATTGATTTTATAATACTATAACCTATCAGTTTTTGATTCTTAAATTACTAAAAAATAAAGGAATATCTTTAGGTATTTTAGTTAAAATTTGAAAGCTCAAAATCTAGAATGGCGAATAAGAATTTCACATGTAAAGAAGTACCTACGAAGTACCAATAACCGACTGAACTGTAGGAAGAAAGATTGCATCACTTGTGATATTAAAACTAGTCACTAAAATACACACTAAAATTATTTATTTACTGCATAATTTGTAACATTTTGTATTATTATTTGTTTATATTAGGTAAACACATGGTTATTTATCATATTGTGTACACTTATATGGCCAGCTATAAAATTAGTTGTTTTTGATTATACATTTTTCTAATCAAATTTGAACTTTTGACAGTCAAAACTTCAAAAGGGATAATACACCTATGGGTGTATTGCACGTGATTATGTTATTCCTTGTCAGTCATACTCAAATATCACATGAAAAGTAAACAGCGAATAATTATATTACCCTATCGATTTAATCGTTACTTAAATTATCTATTCATACTGCTTATAAAAATTTAAATTATTTGTATCATTTGTATTATTTTTAATGTCATAGAACCTACATATTATTAAATCATGTGATGTTAACTTCTATAGACACTTCAAACTAAGGGTTTCCAAACTCTTAACTGAGTCATACATAATGCGCACTTTTCCAAAAACGAATTACCTATCTAGATTCTCAGAAAAAGTCGATACCTTTTATAATTTTTCACTGACGTTTAATATTTTACGCCATGTCAGTAAAGCAAATACACCATAAACGTTCAAAATCTGCTCGAATTCATACCTAATTTTGACACGGCAATTTTTTTCTTTCTGTTCAGCATGAACGAACCGTAGAGGAAACTGGTTGTCTCGGGCCACCCACGTAATCCCACCAACTATAAATATGTATTGAATAAGTGCTGTCTAAAATGTTAAACTGCACCATTATAGGTACACAAAATCAGCTTGCAGTAGATACGAACTGTATAAGGTACCCATAATAGCTGGTATACGTTTTAAGGAATTTCAGCTGCTGGATTTTCATCATGTAGAATACATAAACTACATCAGGCGTCGTGGTAATGTACATATTTTATTATAAATTAATAAATACTGTCACATTAAAATTAAATACAATAAAATAAACACAAATGATTTATGGCCTTATAGTACTAGATTATTTTATTTGTCATTGTCATCTGTGTGAAATGTTTCATTAAGTTCACGCATTTCTATATATGTATTATACATAGCTTATTAGTTATTACATTTCGACTTGAACTTAAAACGCCGGGGTGAGTAATGTAATATGATATGTGAAGACGTACAATAGGTATGTTGTATTTAATCTCGATAATTGTGAATGTAAAAAAAAATGTTCACTATAATAGGTATTATGCGTCCTGCGAATTTTAAAATAAGGTTCGTTGTGATATTTATTATAACAAAAATATGTATGTAATATTATTGATATTTACAAAGTATTTTTAGGTGAATTTTGTTTATGAAATACATAATAGGTACCGATTTTCAAGCCTTGTCGAAATTAATGGACACCATTTATTTTAGAGTCATTTATACCAGGTACCTATTATACATAAATAAATGCCTAAATCAATTATGTAATATTTTAATTAAAAGTACAAAGATTTAAATAATAATTTCATATTTTATTACCGCGTACAGCGTGAACGCGTTGGACAGGACAGTTTACTATGCGAGCGGAATTTGTACAGTAGAGAAGAGAGATAACACTGTGTTTGTTAAGTGTTACATATTTTGCTAATGTTTGCAAACCGTAAATGGAATTCGCATATTTTTATTGATAAATAACAGAAAAAAGTCAGAGTTTTTAGAAAGCTTTGAAGGTGTGATTAAGTCATTAAGTCTATAGGGCACAATAATAAATTATAGTAATTATACACTAATCTAGAATAATATATTAGTTTTTAATAATTTATATTATTATGAGTTTGAACTTGCCACGTAAATTAGCTTTCTTTATGAAACTCTATGGCGAAAATTGATTAAAAATTAAATTTTGTTTTCAAATCATTTGAGTTTAGTCTTGATAGACTGTAGACAGCTAAAATAAAAAGACGTAATTATAAATCTCAATTAAATTCTGGGTAGTGATTAAAATATTTTTGATGTCAGTTTAATTGGAAACATTATAAATTGCTTGATTATTATTATAAATTTTTATTTAGTATTATAATTATAATCGAAGTAAAACATGTAAAATTACTAAATATTTTCATTCTTTATTCCTTCATTTTCACGGTTGATGAAACCCTTTTAAAATTAATTTACTACGTTTTCGTGTTAGTTAAAACAACTTAAACAACTCTAGGATTATTGACACATTTCGTTATTTTATATGCATTGCACTACCAACAGGTAGATCATCAGTAAATAATTCAAGTTCACTTGATAATTTTAGTAAAATATTACATTATAAAATATTGTCTGAAGAATTACTGTAATGTGGTCTATCGAATACAAGTGTCAAACAATAACTTATTACTTACGATTTGAAATTTAAAATTATTATATCATAAGCCTAGGTTAAAAAAGATTTTATCTTATAAGTAATATAAATAAAATATTTTATTTTGAAATGTTATAAAAATATGTATACTTTATATTTTTAGATCTTGGTTCTTATCAAAGAACTAGAACTTTATACTAAAATACTCAATTTTTATGAATATAGGTCAATATTCGATTGTATACATAATTGAATATTTCGATTTTAGAAACAGTCAATCATGTAATTAATGACACGCATCGTTAAAAATGTAAACAATATGAACTCATAGATATAAAGTCTTTTAAGCTCTTATATCTCTTATATCTAATACTTTTGTTGTGACTTCAAAAGATATTAAATTACAGTATCATAATATAGAGTCTTATAAAACGTTGTAGGTATAATTGATACTATTGCTCGGTTCACTGCGATCGATATTAAATAATTTGATTGATGACTTATTTTTTTTATTTTATCATTATAAATCAAAGTAAAACGAATTGATATTGATTAACTATATAGATAATACGAATAACCTATTATTAATAGTTATTTATTGTATAGACTGAGACTCACATAATTAATAATATTGTGTAGATAGGTAATGTAAGTCAGTGGGGTGGCAGGATTTAGGACTTTTGACTGCTTCAAGCTCAATATCGAAAGTATTAAAATATTAGTTTTAGTATCTTCATAATACAGGCATCGCACAGCAACCTTTGGGAAAAAATGCAAAGTACATCAAAATCCCAGCCCTGCTTATTACATTATTAAATAATTATTCATTAATAATAATAAATAATCATTTGTAGTGCTTTATTGTTGACGAGTAAAATAATATACTACCAATAAAATATGGGTAGGTTAATATTATTCAAATAGTATTTCATAAAAATAAATCATTATTTTAAAATATAATTTTACCACTCAGTTAAAAACCATGGTACTTGTACAATATAATTGTTTTTAAATTTGTTCGTATAAAAGGAAATGACACATAATAATACTAATCTCATTAAACCAAAAACGGATTGCATAACAATTTTAAATACCAACGAGTTCAGAAATTAAATTACGATTAGGTATCAAGATTAACATATAATACAATACAATAGTACTCATAATACTTTCCTATATAATATCTAACAGTCTTTTCGAGGTTATACGTTTTTCAACATTACCTTTATTAATATATTGTAGGTATAAGAATTCATTTTTTGTGTTTATTAAGCAGTATTGGTTGTTATATATCTTATATATTTGAATGAGCATATCATTATATTTTATGTTAGACTTTACATTGATAATTATATATTATAACGTCTCCAAAGAAATGGTTTCAACCGTTTGAATGATATAATGTGAAAATTTAACAATATTTATGCACATATTACAGTTAAAGTGTATAATATTCGAGTATGTGTACAAAACTCGTTCAATTCGGGCAAAGTTAAATCTGTTTTATTAATAAGTTACATTGCCCAATTTTAAAATATCAATTGTTTGTGTTTTTTTGGGATTTCATAAAAAATTAATTTTGTAATACCAGTGTAGCATATCATGATTTTGTTCACGATAATTATTAACGACGAACCAGTTTTTTACTGACCATATAGGTAGTATAATTTCTATCGATTCTAGCGCCACTTCTACTAATTTCTTCCATCGTTTACGACCATCTCAATCTTCGTTGTTCTAAATGATGGACAACAGAAATATTTTCGTTGAAAATTAATACAAAAACTACCTATTTATAACTGCCTTTTTTCTCAATAATCAAACACATGATGGTACTTTTAGTTAAAATAACAAGTCAAATCAAAATTTTTACACAATTCATGGTAGTTTATTATTATTAAATATTTTATTACATTTATATTACACTTTTATAATAAAAATTCTAATCTCTTCTTTTTATTAGATAGTTCAACCAGTACTTCATCAGGAATAATTGAATCATATTTGTTTGATTGTATGCATAGCTAAATCATTAAGTCTCCTCTTTTAAATACAATTTTTTCTCCCTTGGAGGGTGTAACCTAACCTAACCTAACCCCCCCCCCCCCCTGTAAGTACGCCACTGCTATTCCAACGGTCTTTTCCGCTCACAATTGTTTTTTTCGAAATAGTTCATTGATTTCAAATTTATAATAACAATACTACGATATTAATAGCTCATCACCAGTATATTATCCATAATATCTTATATGTCACCCTGTGCATAGATTAAATATATTAGTATATTTAATCTATGCCCTGTGTGTGTGTGTTTGCGTTGTTCAAAAAGAGAAATGTTAGTCTTTGAAACAGTCAATTCAAACGTAATAATCATTTCCTAATTAGATTTAAGTATAATCATTAATCATACAATAAACTCACATGATATAAAATTCAGCTATTATTTACTTTATGGCCAATCGACGACAATAATTGCATGAAGTATTGAAGTACCAACACATTTTAGTAATGCTAGTTGCATACATTATACATTAAGTACATTAAGATAATTATTTTCCTCACGTAAATACATAATATGTGTTACACATACATTAAATATTGACGTAATTTGATTAACATACAACTCACACTGTAAAAATAAATAAATAATTAACCATCAACTGTATTAGTATAATTTATTTTCAAAAGCATTATAAGATAAACCAAATTTTATCATAACAGCTTAAAATGTCATTAGGGTTAAAAACAAAAACGTCAGAGTAATGAATACATATCTATTGTACTTAATATTATTAATCCGTTCTTTAATTAAGTATTAATTTTATTTACTATACCAAAGATGTTTTTTTTAAATATTTTGCAAACTATGAGTCATTGACTTCTTTGGTATCTATTTATTATATTTGTAAACCTCATCGAATAGCTCTTCGAAATTTAATATTTTTCAGAGACGCCAAAGCATTCTTTCCCTTTAAAGACCAGACAACATAATATTATAATTTCAACAAGTATATAATTGTGAGTAATTGAGAAGTATTTATACATTTTAACATAATAGTTTGAACAAAATTATTAAAATATTTATTAGTGATAAACACCTCTCATAAGTTAGTGAAATTTTATAAAATCAATACAACTTAGTACACCAACATACGAGTATTGCGCAATAATATAATATTTTTTTGATCAGACTAGAAAGGGCATGGTTAGCCAATCGTCTCTCTCATTGACTGAACATTGAGGTAGGTAACAATGTTTTAATTCATTTAATTTATTGTTATTTATTTAACACTTAACTCCTCCCCTTGCACTTAAAGTGATGAATTAGGTCTAAGTGTCTCAGGTGCAAAAATTCTAAATACGAGTCTAGTAATAAATTTCATTATTCATTTGGCCATGGAATAATTTGTAATAATTTGTTTGACTGATTCATTCAGGGAAAATTAAATCGCCATTAATACCAATTAGTAAATTTCAGTTTATGTTGATATTTTCAGAGAATATATTTACTAAAAAAGGCGTTATTCGTTATCATTCAAATTTTAAATTTTAAATTAAAATTATATTAATTTTTCCTTATATGAAATGATTAGGCGTAAAACTGATTAACACTTGGGTTGAGTTCAAATTTTAAAATTGTTTTTTTCAGCAAATTATTGAAAACATTATTTTATTATTTTCATGTTGATGATTATATTTTACCATAAGACCAAAAGTCCCATTTAAATGTATTCAAAATGAGTAGTTTAAATTAATTAATTAATGTATGTATTTATTTCAACGGGACAAACCCAGTAGGTATACAAAATAGTAATTATTAAGAAGATCGGTACAGTAATACATAAAATAAAATAACAAAAATAAAGTATAAATTAAGCACTTAAAATTCGAAATAACCGTAAAAACCGTAAATATGCATAAATTAGCGAAGTAATAGACATACACATCACAGATTTAATAATTCAATGCAAATTTCTGATGCAAATAAGATTTATAAAATATAATATAAATATAAAATAGATACGAATTATTAGTGAAAACAACGGCGCCGGAGTGCTATTTGGATATTATGAAAACATTTTATGGCTAATTAACGCAACTCCGATGGGCAATATTGCAATATAGATAAGGATAACCATTGCGATGACAATCTCATCGTCCAGGAGCTTTTTGATTTTTGATAGGTGATTTCAAAGAACCTAAAATGATAATAATAACGGACAGATTATGTTTTCTTTTCTCTAAATTCGTCTCGTGACGTAATATTTTATTATTTATAAACATTTTTGGAAAACATGCAAATATTTCAATTTCGATTCGATTTGAAAATTCATTCGTACCGCCCAAAGTCTACGGATAATTTATGCGTAAGAGGAAAAAAAAATACATTTATCTATTTTATTTTCAATTGACTTTGCGTTCCGCCCATCCCCTCCTGTTTAATCTCGATCCGTCGTTGTTTCGTTCGGTGTTGTCGACCATGGGACAACGATATCACATCTCGGCACCATCCACTTGTTCACCAACCCCGTCTGGCTGTCTGGGTGAACTATATAGGGTGCGTTCCACTTGTCCACTTGTCCGCTTTTAAGCGCTGACGAGCGCTTACATTACGTTCCACTTGGCACATGTGAGCGCTCACACTCCTACCGTGACGACATTGAATTTGAGCGTGACGTCATCGTTTCGCGCTAACAAACGCTCACACGAAATCGGTAGTGCAGCGTAAGCGTTCGTTATCAGTTCATCGTTATCGCTGTAGTAACAACACGGATTTTTAAATTTTAAATTTTAAAATTTGTTAGATTTGAATTGGCCATCATTAAATTGAGGTACGAAGGTTTCAACATAATTCTGCAACCGGGGTATTGCAATTTTAGTTTCAATACACTGTACTAAAACTTCATATTCATCACTGTCATCTGCGCTGTCCTCCGATGAAGAAGAAAATATTATATCACAGCATTGTTCTATACTTCTATAGGCTATAGCCCACATAAGTACACCATTTAAATTATCCATTATAAGTTGGTAATACAATTTAAAAATTTGTGACAAAAGTAGGAAAATATCAAATTTGATGGACATCTGTGGCGCGGACACAATACTTAAATAAGAAATAAATATTTAATTTACTTTAATTTAATTTTTAAAAAAAAAGTTTTCGCGAGTCTGTCAAAGCGATAAAAAACCAATTCGACCAGAAGTAATCTCGTAATAAAATTATAAGTATCAAGTGAGAAAAAAAAAAACTACATACAAAATTTATTTGAAAAAATTGCAAAAAAAATGTTTCCCGTCGACGGGATCGAACCCCCGACCCGAGACGCGAAGATTACAATCCGCGGTCTAACATTTCGCCGGCAGAATGACAAATCTGTTAGGTTTAATTAAACCTAACGAAACCCAACTTAACCTAACATATTTAATGTCTGGCCGGCGCGAAGATTACAATCCGCGCCGAAAAAATGACAAATCTGTGTTAGGTTTAATTTAACCTAACGAAACCTAACGAAACCCAACTTAACCTAACATATTTAATGTCTGGCCGGCGCGAAGATTACAATCCGCGCCGAAAAAATGACAAATCTGTGTTAGGTTTAATTTAACCTAACGAAACCTAACGAAACCTAACGAAACCTAACGAAACCCAACTTAACCTAACATATTTGTCGTCTGGCCGGCGCGAAGATTACAATCCGCGATTTAACATTTCACCGAAAAAATGACAAATCTGTGTTAGGTTTAATTTAACCTAACCAAACCTAACGAAACCTAACGAAACCTAACTGATTTGTCGTCTGGCCGGCGAAATGTTATATCGCGGATTGTTATCTTCACGGGTCGGGGGTTCGATCCCGTCGACGGGAAACATTTTTTTTGCAGTTTTTTCAAATAAATTTTCGGATTTTTCATTCGAATTTTTTCGGAGTTGAATAACATATTTGAGGTTAGTGCAACGTATTAATTATAAGAAATAATTTATGAGTGTTAAATCTACAAGATACAACGTTTAAGTTAGATCAAGTTTGATCACAATACCTAACCGATTTCGATTTTCGGTCGGTTGAAACCTTTGGGAAAACACTGTATACGATGTAAAAACGTTTTCTCTTGTAGATTTAACACTGATAAATTATATTTCAAATAATTAGTACGTTGGACGGGCTAAGAATATTCAGGTAGGGCCATTAATACTTGTGAATTCGTTTTCAAAATATTAAATGCACCATGCTCTCGAAAAAAAAAAAAAAACGATTCTGAGTGAAAGAGCCAGTAATAAAGCGTTTCCAGACGTTTGTGTTTTTATACAATTTTAGCGAAAACGGAAATATGTATATTCGAAATAATATATAAAACAAATTGTGTCTTAAAGGTAGGTTTTCCAAGGCGCGACCTGTCGTCAATATCTGTGTATACGAAAATAGTATCAACTGTTTTGCAAGACGCGACAGGTCGCTACAGGTAGCGGCGACCCAAAGTTATGTCGCCGCGACCGACGACACTACTGCTCCGGAAGCAGGTTTACCTACCTCCGTATTTTAAAACTCGTACAGCAATGGAATTGTAATCAAAGCGATTATAAACGTGTCTTGCAAGTGGAACGGTTCGTAAGCGTGAGTGTGAGCGTGAGCGCTGTAATCGCGTAGCGTCCAAGTGTAACGCACCCATAGTACCATTGGCTATATCAGAGGTTCCCAAACTGTGCGCCGCGGTGTGTTGTCAGGGGAGCCGAGGCTGTGCCTCGCTGCCGACTATGTAATCTGGTCTAAAAATAAACTACGATATTTTACGATGACGAACGCGGTTTTGTTTTTTTTTTTTGATTGAAAATTATACATGTTTAATTATTTTATCTAAAAAAAAAAAAAAAGGTCGTAAATTTTATTAAGGGCGCCATGAGCAAACTTCAGTTCTAAAAGGGCGCCAAGAGTAGGAAAAGTTTGGGAACCTCTGGGCTATATAATTCGGTAGATTATAGTATCACAGAATAAACAAATAATAAATAATAAAAATAATAATTGTACCATTGATTATAGAATAGACTTATAGTTTATTGAGTTTATTCTATAATCAATGATAAAGTACTCATTCGGTGTGTTTTGGTTTGATTATTTTAAATTTTTATCCGTTTGTAAATCATGTTTATTTGGACATCCACCTACGTCCAACTTCGTTCGCAGAATCCGTCCTTTTTTTTATGTCCATAATTATGTCCGAATCGGCCGAGCTGAGTTTGGTCGCTGGCAGTCGATGACACCTGGTAAGGATATCAGACAATCCACCGGTACAATCACAGCCGGTCGTCGAGTTAAAGGGTGTCACACGTCCTGACTTCCAAGTCGTTAAGCCGTAGTTTTCCGCTCGAAGTTATCTGTCGCCGTTATCCACCGATCGCCCTTTTCTACACCTTGCCTCAGTCATGGCTTCGTCTAGTAAAAGTGCCGCGGACGACCAGAACAAGAAAGACGCCGTGGACACCGCCGATAAGGGTGACGACGACAAGGATGTCGGCGTCTCGATACATGAGATTAACTTAATCGACAAGGATGACGACGACAAGGATGTCGGCGTCTCGATACATGAGATTAACTTAATCGACAAGGATGACGACGACAAGGATGTCGGCGTCTCGATACATGAGATTAACTTAATCGACAAGGATGACGACGACAGGAACACCAGCGTCTCAGCGGAAAAGATCATCGTAACGTCTGCTAACAAAGACAGCGATGACACGGATGTCGGCGTCTCGGTTGTCAATAACGACAAAGTTATCATTGTTCACCCACCGACCAACCTACATTACCAACAGCTCAGATGCGCCAACAGGCGTTGTGCACACGGCGAACAACTGATTCTAGCCTCTCAATTGGTGTGCTCTTACTACCACATAAAATACAAACAGAACAGAGAGGTAATTATTGTTGAACCATTTGTTTAGTGATTACTCATGAGGATTTAGTGTTATGTCGTGTTATTCAATTGATATAATCATTATATTTTTAGGTTTGCACTGAATGTTATAAAAAATGTTTAATCCACTATAAACATATTGAAAACAAATTCCGTTCAGGACAATGCATTATGGATGGTCATTTTCAAAGTTACGATTCACATTTAGTCATTGAATCTTCATCTGATGAAGAAAACGATGATGTATCCACACCAAGTACTTCTAACAAGGGTTTATCTTCTAAAAAATATTCAGAAAACGCTGTTTCCATTGCATTTGATTTTGTTCTAGAAAAACATAACAGTCTTATCAAAATTCAAACTGATTTGTGTGAAAAGTATTTAGACAAAGTGCACCAGGATTGTTTGCTTGAAGCTGATTCACTTGATCAAGCGAGTAATGAAATAGAAAACGAAGTTGCATCAATTAGAGAATTATTGTATGAACCATATAAACCAACCACTTCTAAAGTGGAAAATGAGTTGGAAATTATGATATCTAATGAGGTAGTTCAAACAAACGAAAATAAAACTGATGACAATAATATAGAAATTAAAGATGATGATGAAACAATCATCACATACTGCAGAACAGATAAAGCACATAACAAAATAGACAAAGAGGATGTCATTGCTATGGATGAAACTTCTTTTTGTTTTATACCCAAAGATTTACCCAAAGAAGGGCCTTTAGAATATCCACCCCTCAAGGATGGACAAACAGTATATGGAATGAAATATTCTCTATTAGACCCTTGGCGAAAATGTATAATCAAATCTATAATAAATGAAAATTATGTACATATATCGTTTGACAATGAAGAAAAATTAATGACTACAAAACAAATCGCATTCTATACACAAAGTCCAGTACTATTTCCTGTTGGATCCAGAGTGATTGCCAAGTTTTCTGATAGTCATGTTGGATCAAATAGTTGTATTTATGCTGGTGTTATAGCTGAACCTCCAAAAATAATTAATGAATTCCGGTAATTTAAAGTTATTTTATTTATTTGATGAAATGTTTGACTTGTATAATATGTGCATTTTTTATTTTTTTTAGGTACATGATATTTTTTGATAATGGTCGTGTTCAATATCGTCGTCATAGAGATATTCGTTTAGTCGTGTTCAGAACACATCAAGTATCAAATGATGTACACCCTAATTCCAAAGAATTTATAAGAAATTATTTAGATAATTATCCTGAACGTCAAATGGTAAGGCTGAACAATTTACATCAGGTACGAGCTGAATATCAAAATCACTGGCAATCTGCAAAAGTGCTTAAAGTTGATGCATCCTTAGTTCAATTATTTTTTACTGAGAAAAATGTAGCCGAATGGTTGTATCGTGGTTCTTCAAGATTATGGAATATTTTTCAGAAACAATCTAGTTCAGAAAAAGGTATCCGTATAAGGCAATCTGGATTGGCTTATTTAAACAAACCATTTGTTGAATATTCAAGGGTAGATGAAGAATCTCCCATAACGAAAAGTGTTGCTCGTAAAAGTACTATCAAGGGTAGTTTGGCAACTGCAACTATTGTTCAGCGAGAAGGAACAAAAAGACAAAGTCGTAATAAATCCGACGATCATAGGATAATTTCCATAAAATTGCCCAAAACCATTGCCAAACCAAATATTTATGTAATTCATAAATGTAGCCATTTATGTGTTGAATGGACTTCATATAATTATAGTAGAACAAAGCAAATCGGTGTGCTGGCCATACCGTTACATTTTGGTTTTAATAGATATCAATTACATTTTAATAACACTCAAAAATGTGTCATCTACAGAACTCCATGTGGTCGTTGTATTCGAACCATAAAAGAAATGTATGATTATTTGGTTGAAACTAATAGTAATATGACAATTGACCTATTTGATTTCAATAGCTGGGTAAAACCACTGTACGAATTTCAAAACTTAAAATGCATGAAGTTTATAAGTGATATATCTGAAGGCAAGGAATTTAGAGCTATTACATGTGTAAATAGTTTGAATACCAAATTACCACCACCAATGGAATATATGACTGTTAGACAACCAAAGCCAGGTGTTTACATCAATGAAGATGAAGGATTCTTATGTGGGTGTGATTGCACAGATAATTGTCAAGACAAATCAAAATGTTCTTGTTGGCAGATGACAATTGAGGGTCAAAACATTTTACCTAATGTAGACAAAGATCCAAATATTGGGTATGTTTATCGACGGTTGCCTGAACGAGTTTTAACTGGTATCTATGAATGCAACAAAAAATGTAAATGTTCTGTGAACTTATGTTTAAATCGTGTTGTACAACATCCATTATCACATAAGTTACAATTGTTCTTAACAGAGAAAAAAGGATGGGGTGTACGTTGCTTAAATGATATACCTCTAGGGGGTTTTATTTGTATTTATGTTGGCTTTTTGTTGACCGAATGCGATGCAAATGAAGGAGGTAAAAATTATGGTGACGAATATTTGGCTGAGTTGGATTATATTGATGTTATTGATAAAGTAAAAGAAGATTTTGAAAATGAAGTACTACCGCCCAGTGACAACGATAGTAAAACAAATGATGACAATATTGTCAACTCGGACTCATCTGGTGAAGAATTTAGTAATAATTCAGTTCAAAAAGGTGTGTATAATTTTTTCTTAACCATATGTTAATCATTTTTAATGTATTTTGTTTTTATAGCTACTAATAGCTCTGATATGTCACTGCGGTTGCGAAAACGTAATAAGTGCAAATCTGATGGTAAAACTAGAAAAGATTGTAGGAACAAAAACATTACATTAAAGTCAAACACGGATAACACAGCTACAAGACCATCAATGCGTAGTTTATTCGGGAAACAAGAGGATGTGTATGTCATGGATGCAAAGACAAGTGGTAATATTGGACGCTATATAAACCATTCATGTTGTCCAAATATATTTGTTCAAAATGTATTTGTGGATACACATGATCTGCGATTCCCGTGGATATCATTTTTTGCACTTCATTACATTGAAGCTGGAACAGAACTTACTTGGGATTATAGTTACGATATAGGAAGTGTTCCAGGAAGAATCAAGTTATGTCATTGTGAATCAGTTTTCTGTAGAGGGAGGTTGCTTTAAATCTGTTAGTAACTAACAAGCATGCCAAACAAAGAAACATGCATATAATTTGTTATTATAATGTATTTAATTTTAATATAAAACGTGAATTTTTTTAACTAGGTTTATGTTAGGTTAATTATCAAAGGGTATAAATTAATACAATGTTATCAAAATTATTATTTTCTGAATATAAGTATTTATATTGTGTAATGAATTCAACATAACACGGAAAAAAATTTCATCATTTTAAAAATATACAACCAAGAAGGTTTTAAATTATTTAAATTTAATCATTAAGTAATAATAACAATAATAATTAGGATGTTTTTATTTTCATTTTTTTTATACTTTCATCCAAATGTTGTTGCCCACGGTGGTGACATTGGATGTGGGTTTTGTAAATATGACATCACAATCGCAGACATGGAAAGCCTGTAAAAATAATAAATTATTCTCAAATCTATTTTATAAGATAAAAATGTGTATTACGAGTATGCGTGTAGGAAGTGAAACGTCTTTCAAAGTTGTTGGGTTATGGGAATTTTATTTGTGAAAACAAGAAATGTGGTGAATATTATAAAAATATTTAGATTTCAGAACAATTTAATATTATTTTTCCCATTAAAGAATATGCGGATTTTATTTGTAAAAAAAATTATCATCTTTATTTTATTTTTTTCATATTTTTCTATAATTATTATGTTTGATCAATTTCCATTGATTGTTTTTCAGATAGCTCAATCATTATCATAGTTATTATTGTCATTTGTCTACAGTAGATAAAACAATTGAATGTTATTGAAATTTAATATAAAGGCTGCACCTATTGTGACTGATTTGAAGAGACATAACATAATTTTTCCAGTTAATTGCCTTTTAATATAAAATACTACTATTGATAAATATTTTTAATACTATGTGAATATTGTTGTGGAAAATAATAATTATATAAGTGTAAACAAATGTCGGTTATAAAACAATTTTGAATTGTAAAATAAATAATTGTAGTTTTTAAATTCTGAGTGAAACGGATTTATTAATTATATTATACAATTTGTTTTTTTTATTTTGTCTATCATCATGTTTTTGAGCAGAAGACTTGGCTCTATTATCAGTCAGTATAGGTTACTATAGCAGAAAATCTTATCTCATTGGAGTTTCAGAATCAATTTTAAAATTCTCTCAACAGTTTTCTTAAAAATAATGAAAAATTGCAAAATATATATATTGCATACTGGTTTTCAACAAAATCATAAAAAATAAATTATTATAATTTAACGTTGAATATTGAAAATAAAAATTATTTTAAATTATATAAACTATTCTGTTATAGAAACGGTACAATTTGTACGATAAGAACCTAATTGGTAAAATAAAACGGAATTGAAAATATCTAAAAGATTTTTTGTAACAATTTTGGAATTGAAAATAAAATGTTATTTAATTTTATACTTACATAAAACTACTGAATATTTGTTTGTTATCATCTGATGCTTTAGAATTGGCAAAGCTTATACATGAACAAAACATGGCACACCACGCTGCCCATTTAAACTGAAATAAAATGAAAGCAACAGTGAATATATATAACCAAATTAACGGTAATGGTAAGTGTTTGTTTTACTTTCATTAATAAACCGCACATGCTTAAAATCATTCCTAAAATATTCATATAATCTGATGTCAAGTCTTCACCAGGCGTAAGAGCTTGAGAATCATTATTGACAGCTCTCGGCTTGTACCTGTAATTATCAAAAAGAAATTGCGTGAGACAAAATTATAACAATATAATGTCTGAAGTTAAGTGGTTGAGGGTCCAACTGCCAGTCATTAGTTCAGCATCGATCAAACGAAAGATAAAATATTTTAACACATCAACTAGTTAATTAAAGAGATGTATTCAATAAAATCAAGAGAGAGGTTTATTACAATTCTAAAGAATATCATTTACCTGTGCTCTTTATCTGGTCTCCTTGGATCGGACGAGTGATTGGAATACATTTCAATGTAATTTTTTTTTCGTACTTAAAAACTATAGAAATCGCCAAGAAGCCAAACGATTCTTTTCGAAAAGGTTGGTATTCCAGTAATTGATTGAGTGAACAAAGTTTATTAATTGTAGATGACTTTTTAATATTCAATATAAAATATATAAATTATAATATTATCAATTATCATAGATATTAGATAATCAAGAACGTTATCTATAGTTGATTTCTTAAAAAGTGGTACTCGACAGTAGCGCGCCCGGTGGAATTCGGGGATTTCTAGTAGTAACCTATAGTCGTATTTTATTTGAATTATTTGCCATTTGTATTTTGTATTATGTAGCAATATCCTACACCAGTAGAGAGTAGATCTACATTGAAAATGACCAATTTAATAATATTATATATTATAGGAAAAACTAATATCTTTTAACTAACTTATGGATAGAAAATATATAAAAAATATTCGTTTTATTTTATTATGATTATTCAGATTATTATTACAATATGTTGTATATATTATATTAGAATGAATTGTGTTTCTTTTATTATTCTATATGATATCATTGTTTTTAATTTGAAGTGATTATTAATGAAAACAGTTTAAATCACTTGGAATATTTGTTGGGTTGTCAGATTTTGAATTCATCAGACCGGGACATATTGAAGACCCACCCCTTTAGTTTAATTTAAATTAAAAAATATTTATTGATTGATACGTTATTAGTTTATTACTGTTATTTTGAATATTTAAACAGTTTTATTCTTATTCTGTTAAGACATAAACTGTGTTATTGTTGTTACCTACTCACTGTGTCCATTGTGAGTACTTTTCACTGAATTGCATTTTTTACAATAATTGAATTGTGTCCATAAATGCATTAAATAACAAAGTTTGTTAAAAACAGTATATGTTTACACGTCTAAGATTGTATTGAATAATGAATATTGATATTTTTATTGTTTTGTAATTAATATCTTCCGAAAAAACTTTCAGAAGGTAAAAAAACGCTAAGCTCAAAATTAAAACCAATATATTCTTGCTACGAAAAAATGCACATGAAAAAACATTAACATTATACAAGCTTTTAATTTACGAGGTACTTCAACCATTTCCTTAAATTTCGCTCTTTTCTCTTTAGTTATAACTTTATAAGTGTTTTAGTGTTATAAGTTTATAACATAGAACAATATTTCAAGATTCTTTTAATATATTATACATATCACACATGTATATTTTAGATAATTATTTTTATATAATATATATATATATATATGCTGTCTGTAGTTGATAATAAACCGTGATAATGTTATTTTTATCGTTACATGTTATCATAATATTGTGATAATTGTAAATTCGAATTTTTAAATTTATAAAAATGTATTCTCTTTATTCCTTCAGTTATTCAAATAATACCCGATTGGATCATTACAAATGATTTATTATACCACAGGTACTCACTAGTTACTACTACTTGGGCAGTCGAAGATAAATGGTTAGTGATTTTGATTTTTAATAATTTTTTTTTTTTATGTTTGTTGATTTTGGACTTGAACCCGAGTTGAAGGTATTGAGGTCCAGACGGACAGTACTTCGTGTTTATAAATAAAAATAACAAAGGTCATTATGTTGTTAACAGTAATAATAATAGTTTCATTGGTCTAATCATAAACTTGAAAATTATGAATTATAATTATCATGCTTATTCTGACTTGTTTATAGTGTAATTGACTTTTTAATGTGTTTACAGTCTATATGCGAAATCGAAGAACAATAATGTACATGCCTTTGTGAAGATTGATTAATTTTTTTGCCAAGTAGATTTTTTTCTTCTAAACAATTACCTTACAATGAGACTGAAAGAAAATTCTGAAATTAAAGTAAATACCAATATGTATACACCAATTTTGAACGAGAACTCGAAATTATTGTCATCAAAATATTTAAATGTGACATTTATGTCACTTGCAATTGTTTTGCTCTTTTTGGCCTTAAATTGCTTGTATATCAACCATCTTGAGAATAAATCGTCAAATATTCTAACTTCAAAATATATTTCTGAAGAGTCAATTCATATTCACAAGAGTTCTAACTATTCAACCAATAATTACTGTTCGGTAACATCAGATGATTACAAATTCGATTGTTTTCCGAGAGGAAAAGCAGATCAAAAGAGCTGTGAAGATAGAAACTGTTGTTGGTCACCCAGTACTCCTAATTCTCAAATACCGTGGTGTTATTATCCTTCTAATTATACCAATTACAAAGTTATCAATGTAACTAAATCCAGAAATGAAATAGTCGCTTTTTTCAATTTAACAACAAATTCTGTATATAAAGACGATGTCAAAGTATTATGCATGGATATTTCATTACAAACTGCACAGCGATTTCGTATTAAGGTATGTAATTAATAATTATATATTTATATTAGAACAATAACTGTTTTCTTTTGTGTACAAAAACAAAAAAAGATTTATATATCATTTTTAACATAATATGTGTTACATAATTTTATATCTTTTTAACTTTCTAGATTTATGATCCTGAGAATAAACGCTATGAGCCGCCATATCCCGAAATACCAGTACTTAAATCAGATAAATCAACCAAATCCAAACCATTGGTATCAGATTATATTATCGAATTAGCTGAAAATAAAGTTGGATTCATAATTTTAAGGAAAAGTGATAATGTAACTATGTATGTAAACTTTTAACTTGTATTAGTTGTTGATTGTTGTAATATATATTTTTTTAATCTAGATTTGATAGCCGAAATATTGGAGGTTTTACTTACTCGGATCAGTTTATTCAATTGTCAGCATTGTTGCCGACCAAATATATATATGGCTTAGGTGAACATAGATCTAGTCTTATGCTTGATACAAACTGGAAAACATATACATTTTTCAACCATGACCATCCTCCAGCAAATGATGTAAGTCCATCCTTATTTAGCTTAAAATTAAATCTAATAATTGTTTGGTTTTATTTAGATAAATGGATATGGTTCACATCCATTTTATTTAATGATGGAAAAATCAGGAAAAAGCCATGGCGTTTTTCTATTCAACAGTAATGCAATGGGTATGAAATAAAATTTAATAGAAATGGTCACATTATATGTATGTTTTAAGATTTGTGAAGTAAAAAAAATTCACATTATTAGTGTTTTTTGTGATTTTTTTGCCTATGCATTAACACGATATACGCTTACTATAGAGCAACCCAAAGAATGTTCATGTGTGTTTAAGTAGTTGCCTTATTTAGGCATACTGTTAAATGATGAATTAATACTAAGGACATTATTATTCACCTTATTTACTATTCAGTGTATACATTTAAAAAAGTACTCTTTTTTTTTATTTTCCCAGTCAACTATAAACTCATTCTTGGTTACATCAAAACAATATTTTAATTTATTTTAATTTTCAGATATTATATTACAACCGACACCAGCAATTACTTATCGAACTATTGGTGGAATATTAGATTTATACTATTTTATGGGACCGACTCCTTCTGATGTTGTATCTCAATACACAGAAACAATTGGAAATCCATTTTTACCTTCTTATTGGACTTTAGGATTCCATTTATGTCGGCAAGTGATCTTAATAAACTTAATATTTAAAATTAATAGACTAACTAACTTGATTAATTTTTAGATTTGGACAAACCTTAAATGATCTTATGAAAGTATACAATAGAACTGTCAGTGCAGGGATTCCGTGGGTAATTTTAAAATATATTGCAATTTTTATGTATTTATTTTACATATACAATATATATTATATATATTAATTCACATTTTTTAAAATCTGGTTCCATTTTCAGGATACTCATTGGAATGATATTGACTATATGAAAAATAGAAATGATTTTACTTTAAGTGATAATTTTTTGGATCTTCCTAAATATGTAAACTATTTGCATGAGGTAGTATGAAATGTTTTTTTATGTTTGTCGAATATTGTAATTATTACAATTTGTTTTCAAAGGTTGGTATGCATCATGTAATTATATTGGATCCAGGAGTATCTTCTCGAGAAGCAAAAGGAACATATCCTCCTTATGATGATGGTTTAAAAGAAGGAATTTTCATTAAAAATTCCTCAGGTCTTCCACTTGAAGGCCAAGTATGGTTTTATTTTTATAAAGTGATTAAACTCATTATGTTTTTTGTATTAATATTTCTTGTATTACTTAATACTAAGGTTTGGAATCTTGACGGAGGTACAGTGTTTCCGGATTTTACTAATCATAAATCAATTTATTACTGGATAGATCAAGTATCATCTTTTCATAAAATTCTTCCTTTTGATGGTTTATGGATTGTTAGTATAACTTATTTATATTTTTGATTATTAACTAAAATTCTAAATTTTTATACACAATTTTAGGATATGAATGAACCATCAAATTTTGTTAACGGTGATTTTGAAGGTTGTATGTTTAACAACTCTGCTCATTGGGAAAATCCACAGTATACTCCTGCTGTTGATGGGGGACAATTAAATTACAAAACAGTTTGCATGTCAGCTGAGCATGTTGCTGGACTTCATTATAATGTACATAACCTTTATGGTTTTTCTGAAGCAATAGCAACTCATTTGTAAGATTTATATTTTAATATGTTTTATTTAATTATTTTTAGAATTATTTAAATTTAGAAACTATTCAATAATTAGTTAGTCTGGATGTTGATCCCTTATAATAGTCCTTATATGACCTTTAAAAATGAAAAATTCCTTTAAAAAAAATGATGTAAAAATAATAATAATTTATGACCTGAACTAAAAAAGATATCATTACATTGTTATTTAAATCACTTATTAATTTTGTGATTCATAATTATTTAGTACAATATTTATAAATGTACATACAAATTTTTGATTGTTCTTAAATTTTAAAATCAATTTTAATTGAATAATGTTATCCAAGGTTTTAATACTAGTTTTAATCTATAAACAGTTTTTAAATTTATTTATATTATATTTATAGATATACAAAATAATACACACATGATTTTTCTCAAGAAGAAATAGTAAAATGTAATCAAAATTTTAAAAAATGTCCCTAAAATTAAAAAACTCAAAATGCATAACAAAAATTACTTATTCAGATTCCTTTGTATTAAAACATATTTTTAGCTACAAAAACGATTAAGATATTCCAAAAAATATGCAGAAATCATCAATATTCAGGCCTCTGTAATAACTATGTGTATAATTTTTTAGTGCATTATCAGTTATTAAAAATTCAAGACCTTTCGTCATATCAAGATCGAGTTTTGCAGGTTTAGGACATTTTGCTGGTCATTGGAGTGGTGATGTTTTTTCTACTTGGGATGACATGAAACAGTCCATTACTGGTAATTATAGTTACAATTTAACATTTAAATGTCCTATTACATAATTACAATTGATTTGATTTCAGATATTGTGCTTTTCAACATGTTTGGTGTTCCACTAGTCGGAGCTGATATATGTGGTTTTAATCAAAACACTACCATTGAACTTTGTTCACGATGGAGTCAACTTGGTGCATTTTATCCATTCTCAAGAAATCATAACTCTGAAGAAAATTTTGTACGTATTACAAATTTAAAAATAATTGGGTATCTTTGTTTAATTTAATTGTATCATTTGTAATATGATAGGATCAAGACCCTGTTGCTTTAGGACCACTTGTTGTGGAATCAGCTAAAAAAGCATTATTGATTCGGTATTCATTACTGCCATACTTGTATTCCCTATTTTGGAGAGCACATATTTATGGCGAAACTGTTGCACGCCCTGTATTTTTTGAGTGAGTATATTATTATAGCCCGGTTAATGATTTTCATCGAGTAACACTAAAAACTTTTTATTTAGATATCCATCTGATAAAAATACTTACACTATTGATACTCAATTTTTTTGGGGATCTGCTCTACTGATTTCCCCAGTTTTAAAAGAGGTTTGTTGATTTGAAATTATTTATAAAATATATTTTTTCAGTATTATTGTCATTTTATGTACGTTTCTTAAAATACATTTATATATAATGCTTCATTTTTATCATGCAATCATGTAATGTCATAATTTTGTTTAGAATCAAGTGAATGTAGACATCTACTTACCAAATGATATATGGTTTGATTATTATTCTAAAAAGAGAATAATAAGCAATGGATCCATTTTCACTGTTGAAGCACCTAAAGATATTATTCCACTTGCAATACGCGGTGGTTACATTTTACCAATTCAAGATCCAGCTACTACTACAATGACTAGGTATGCCTTCTTTACCAAATTTTACCATTTTAAAAATTACATTATATTTATTTTCTGAACATTTCTTAACAATCTTATTTATATTAAAGCCGTAAAAATCCATTTGGTCTGCTAGTTACACCAAACAAAAATAAAGAAGCGTTTGGATATTTGTTTTGGGATGATGGGGATTCTCTAAGTAAATAACTATACAATTTTTGTCTCATATTTTGTATTTTAATATCGATCTTTTGTTTTAAGATGTGTGGGAAAATGGATTATATAATGAAATCCATTTTAAGCTTAATAACACAATATTGATAAATGAAGTCATCACCAATAATTATTCGGATGAACAGACTATTCTACAACATATTACGATCTTTGGTATTCAAAATGAACCCAAAGGTATTTCAGTGAATGGTGTTGAACATAATACTTTTTTTTATAATGTGACTGAAGAAGTAAGTATTAATTCTTTATTTTAATATTAATATTTTTCTGACTAATTATAATTTTTTTATCTGATACATTATTCATGACATATTTATGATAAAAACAGTTTTTTAATTTTATCAAATAAAAATATTGGTTTAAATCAGGAATGATTAAAAGTATTTAATAATATAATGAATAGACTGTAATTAGGATTGTGTTTATGTTAGTTAATAAATATTTTTTTAGTAAAACTAAATTTTTAATAATTTTATATTAAAGATATATTATAAATAAACATTAGAAATGTTTAACATTATAATATGATATTATAGTAAATGTATAATAAAATAGTTAATTTAAGGATTTAATACTTAAAATTGCCGTCTATTATCTAACAATTATAACTTAGACTTTGGACTTGGAGGTTTTTAAAAGTTTGTAAATATTTATATGATCTTTCAAAATACAGCCAAGTTATATACAATTGTGTTACAAAATATTTAAAATTGTATGCATTAAATTTAATAGACTAGGGTAAATCAAAATTGTTTTTGCATTATTAAATTGATAAATAATAAACTCTCCAAAGAATATCTCCAAGCTATTCAAATAATTGAAAATATTTCATTACTTCAACATTTTGTGTTGTTATTTTCAAAGTTCAATTAAAATTAGAATTGAAAATGCAATGTCATTTAAAAATTTAAACATATTACATAATCGGTTAGCAATACTTTATACTTGGTTTAAATGTTATAAAGTGTATTACAAGGTACATTTTATCTATCTTAGTGCATTGTATTATTATTTTAATTTATATATGTGTATTTTTTTTTTTAGACTCTTTATTTATCATCTTTAAACTTGGATTTGAACACAGTTTTCAATATAATATGGACTTAAGTATATGAAACTTTTTTAATAGAATTATATATTTTTAGGTAAATTTATTTTAAATGATATCAAATGTAACATTTTTTTTTTTTAAACTTAAACTTTATATGTTTATATATTAATCTTCTTTAAATTACTTTATGAAATAAATAAAGAAAATACATATTAATTTATATTTTTATTGTTGATAAATATAAGCTAAGAAAAGTAGAACATTTTTAGATTTCTAGAGACCTTAGATATAGTTTTTCAACTTGGAAGAAAAATTGGTTTTACATCAATGTACATGGAAATTGACCATTTACAAATCATTTATTTTTGCTGTATTTTTTTAAGCACAATCTGTTAGCTATAGAATAGCTAGATTGAGCCAATTTACTACAGGCAGTGAATTTAAAAGTCCTACAGATGAGTTGCTAAGTTTTGCAATATTTTCGAGGACCATTAATATCACTGGAGAACTCGGATTGGGTAACGAGATAATTTCGTACTTACAAGTGTCAAGGTTTTAAAAAAATAAACAAAGTAGTTGATGTAGCAATATAATTTTGGTTTATTAATTTGAAAACTCAAAGGTAATAATATAATATACACATAATAAAACAGGAAACATTATTGTTTAAAGTTGATTGTATGATGGTCTTTGTTTAATTATTATTAAACATTTATTTTATCGTGTTATGTTATGACTACGAGTATATAGTTCTTTACATGTTGGTGCTTAGTTACTGTTTTAACTTAAATTATTACAAAATAAACTTAAGTGGAAACATTTTGATAAAGGAAATAGAACATTTTTATTTCCGTATTAAAATTTAGTATCTTTTTGAAACTCAAAACCTTGCTCGAAACACAAATGTTCAAGTAAATTTTATATATTTCATAAAACAGCCTCGAAAACCATTGAAAATTAATTAAGATATTGAAGGAGTACAATATTTGTTGTAACTTGTTAACAATTTGAATTTTTAAATTTGAATACGAAAATAAATAAATACATTTAAGGTTAGGGATTTTTGGATTTCAAGTCGGGGATTTTCATATTTCTAAGTTGGTAAACAGACATTTGAATATTTTAATTTTAATTTTCTTTTTCTTTATCACTCCGGAAGAACTATAGTAGTATTCCCGTCTTTGCGTCAAGTAACAACGTTTTTTTTTTTTTTGTCAGAAGAAGAAATTCAATGTGCGGCGTAAACGTACGTTGGCACGAATGTCGTTCTTATCAAGTCAGCTTCTTTTATTTTTCCATTACGTGATAAAGTCATCAAAACTCAATAAAAATATTTTACATTTATTTTCTACTTTTAGTTTTTAATTCCTCTCCGGATTGCGGTTGTGTTGTAATTATTATTTTTAAAGGAATAACCATTATTTTAAGTGTACATAGTATATACATAATATATACCTATCAGAAATCTATTTGCTTACGATGATAATTCAAGAACCAATCCAAGTAAGTGGTTTTCACGAACGAAACAATTTTCTCGTCAACTCGATATTTTCTCAAAGTCGAGAATACCTATGCGAAAATCATATTTGTTTCCCGAACTGTTAAAGATAATAATTATTTATGCTATGAATTACACACAACCACCGTGGACAAAAATACAAATAATTATCCGTTGTGCATAAATTATATACATAGAATATGACTTAACACTGGTATATTTAATTATAATATGTTGTAAAAGATGATTATTTTAAATTAAATAATTCTATCTAAATAGTTTTGTTTGTTTTATGTTAGATCTATTGATTTAATTGCTGTATGATTTTGTTGTCGGAACACAAATCGTTTGCTCTCGAGCTGTCAAATTGTTTAGTAGTTGTGGGTTTTATTTTTCGTTCTTATAACTTTAAATACAAACACAATATACATTTGAATTTAGTTATATTAATTTTTGTTCCATATATTTTCAAACAACGAAATGCACTGTTTTTATTTTTTTTTCATTGTGTTCTATTTTTATTTGACCCAATATTACATTCTTCTTAGAATTCATATTTATATAATTGTAATAGCACTAAAGCAGAATATTTTTCTCATGAAATCTTTATTATTCTAAATTTATAATTTCTTTTGAGGCGTTGTTGAGACTGTTGTAAAGAAAATGATTAATATTTTATGAAAATTTTATTTTGTAGCAGCTTTTATAAGGGTAATTTTTATCTGTTGAGCTAATTAGTCAAAAGTTATGATTTAAAAACATAATTTTAACATTAATATTTTTCTATTATTGAAATTCATGGTATCATAATTCGTCACATCTTGTTGACTGTTTATAAATATATTTTTGTTTTAAGTATTTTAATGTTTGTTATTTATTTTTACAGGCTGCAATTTGGCATTGTTTAAATCATTACGCTTATTCGGATGCAATATTTCTCGCTGAACGACTGTGTGCTGAATGTAATTTTTTTTATTACTAATCTAATAAGTATTTAACTTTTTGACTACATAGGTTAAATAATAAAAATCTTTATTTTTTTTTTTTACATATTTCTATAAATCTCAAATTAAATATTTTATAATTCATAAATTTAAGTTTAGGCAAAATTATACATGTCCATATTGGCCATAATGGTTTTGGTAAATCTTTAAAACTAAATTGTGAATAATCGATAATTTTACCATCAGTTAATTTTAATTAATTATGTTAAAAATAAAAAAATACTTCTACAAAACTTAAATTACTTAAGACGATTGACTTTTAATAATTTAAAATGTTCAAATTTATTTTTATTCTGTTGGTTGAAAATTACTTAAATTAAAAGTGTAATGAATAATAAATTATAAACATTTTATTTCATTTAAATGAGATTTTTTTTATGTTGTAAAAAAATAATTTCAATTTAATTTATAATTTCGTTTTTAAAATGTATGTCACCTTACAAAGTCTATTTTAATCAATTCAAACTAATGTTTAATTTCTAAAAATTGTATTTTATAGTTGATTCAGATGAAAGTATTTATTTACTTGCTACCTGTTATTATCGATCGGGTAAACCATCTCAAGCTTATTCAATTCTTAATGGAAAAAAAATAGTATCAGAAAAATGTAAATTTTTATTAGCTCGCTGCTGTGTTGATCTTCATAAGTATGTATAATATATAATATATATTTTTTTTCTGATCTCAAGGATTGGAATGGAACTGAAAAGAACTAGAACTTTTGAAATATTAAGAACCAGAACCTTTATTTAGTAAAACAAAGTACTAGAACCAAACCTAAAATGTTAATTAAAAAGGTTTTTTTCTGTTCCAAAACAAAATGATTTTATTTACATTTAGGTTTAACATAATATATAAATCCATATATTATTTTTGTTCTCATAGTTTTTATATAATGTACAGCATTGTAATAAGAATCTATTTTAATTTTAAAAATGCCTTCCTCATTAATTATAAAAGTTTTCTCTTGAGTCTTCAATTTTCCAAAATTTAAATAAATTAATGATAGTTATAAATAAATGTACAGAAACTATACTCACAGACATGTATTATATATATATACATTTATATGACCATTGATATAAATAGTATTTATAATCAATGATATTATTAATGTGGTATACAATTTTTCATTATGAACATGTATAGGTATGGAACCAACCATTCATTGTTATCTTGTTATCTGATGCTATTATTAATAACTTATAAACTAAATACAAAATAGAGATTATGAACTATATGACATGATACTAACTATATGAGTATATGACTATAGTTAGTGACTATAACAAATTTATTTTAATGGCACTGGTAACTGGTCTGTCTTTATTTTTATCTGTATTAAAATTGTTAAACAAGGTAACAAACTAAAATATACTAATCAATGCTTATGTGTTGAACTATCTAATATTTTTATCTACCCCTTTTTAGATATTGATTTAGTATTATAAATTAAACAATATAAATAAAAAATATTTAATTTTTAGTTTTTTACTAAATTGATATTCACTTGTTAAGAATTTTTTTTTCTTTTGATTTATTCTAATTTAGTTACATGTATATTAATTCATATTTTACACATATTAAATTATAGATTATCTGAAGCAGAAACTGTGTTAACTGGTAACGTAGGTGATTTAATATCAGCATCATCATGCTTGTCATTCATTGAAACCATAATTTCGGATTATGGCGATAGTGCTCCTTTTGCATTACAACTTATCAGTCACATATGGTGGCGTTCAGAAAGATCACACTTAGCTGCCGAAGCCTGTCGGAAGGCTTTGTATTTAAATCCTTTTTTGTGGCAATCATTCCAAGATTTATGTGACAGAGGGGTTAAACCTGATCCTGAGCCTACAAAAATATTTAAAGTAAATTATTATAATTATAAAAAAATTAACTATTGGGCACATATTTTACTAAAAATTTTATCATTTTTAGGTTGACCATTTAGACAACTTCAATAAATGTTTAGGGTCAAACTCACATGTCAATTCAACACCTTTATCAATGTATAATATTTCATATGAATCAATTAATACATTTAATAGGTAAGATTATAATGACTACTTTGTTAATATTAAATATTAAATATTTTATAACTAATTTCTAGTAGTACTCCAGCTCAAAAAATGGTCAATATGTCTGTACCAAGTAGTAATAGTTCAATATCAAGTGGCATACAACCATTTACGCCCGATATGAATAATGCTAAAACAATATTTGTTCGACCAATAGGAAGAAAAGTGAAAGTGATTAATGAAAATGCTTATAGTCCATTGACGCCAAGGTAAATTAATTTCATTCAATTCGTTCTAAAATAATATGATGACTTAAGAACTAGTCGAATGAAAAAATGATGAATTTCATATTGAGTAAATCAAATGCTGTTGAATGTAATGGTAGTTTCCAGGGGATTCTAAATCAGTTCAAGATGATAAAAATTAAAATTATTGACGTTTGATTTGATAAAAATTTACTGTATATTAGATTGTGTATTAAAAAAATGTGCCGTGGTTGAATTCATTTTTCATCTGTCTTCTAATGGTCATCATCTTATTTTAAAATAACTGATGTAGTGCATTTAGGCTAAACAAAACAATCACTAATCTATTACTATTTTAAATTATCCCAACAGTTTTGGAGTTTTTCCTCTAGAAAGTTCTGATAGTTTATCTATTTGTTCGTCACAATCAATGGTGTTAGTTCCTTCTGCTACATTAAATGAAACTAATGATCAGAAATTCATATCGAAAAGAGTAAGTTAAAAACATTCTTATTCATTCTATTATTGGTATTAATTAATATCTGTTTATATTTTCCACAGAGTTCTAAACCAGTTTTTACCCAGTCAGGAAATACCAGTAACATAAACAACTTGGGTACACAACAAATAACAATGCCTTCAAGTCCAATGTCACATGTCGTGAGACGTAGTAGTCGAATAATCACCAACAATTGTTCGGTTAAGGTAATTTTTGCTTTTAAGCTTATTGTAATTATGACATTAATTATAAAATAATGTGAATAAATAAATCTGTTTTTATGTAGGAAAATACTAAAAGTCCTAGTAAAAAGTTTGCTAGCCCAAAATCAGCTACACGCAAAATTAAATGCAGCATTGTTAGAAATGATAAGAAATCAGTGTTTGCTGATTTAACTGAACGACATCCTAAGGAACGTAGCATGGCAGAAGTAGAAACAATGACACTAGCTCAACAAGCTCTAAATTTACAAAAAAAGACTACAGGTATATTATTTATAATTTCAAGTATATTTTTTTGTGTTTTGTTTAAATTTTAAATCAAACAACATTTTTACTTTCTTAGAAGGACTTTTATCATTGTTAAGAGATATTGCAATAGCATATTTGCAACTATCAAAATTTAATTGTAGAAAAGCAATTCAGTTATTTCAAAGTTTACCGCCACGGCAGTATAAAACCGGTTTTGTTTTGTCAATGATCGGCAAAGCATATTGTGAACAATCTGATTATTTACAATCGATAAAGTAATTTCCTCGGTTATTTTGATAAATTGTTATTACTTATTAATGTAATTTTTATTTTTTCTAGGTATTTTAGTGAAGTCAGAGAATTGGAACCATACAGGGATACATTGATGGAGCTCTATAGTACGTCTTTATGGCATCAACAAAAAGAGGTTGCTTTGTCTGCTCTAGCCCAAGACATGACTGCTTTAGATAGAAATTCTTCGTCCACTTGGTGTGTTGTTGGTAATTGTTTTTCACTACAAAAAGAACACCAAACTGCGATAAAATATTTTCAACGAGCTATACAAGTGAATAAATATTATTTTCACATTATTATATTGATATGTCTGTTTGAACTTGACATAATGAAAACAATTAAATTAAAATTTTTTTGTTTCTTCCTTTAGGTCAATCCAGATTTTCCTTACGCTTATGCGCTTTTAGGTAATGAGTATTTAGTCACTGAAGAATTAGAAAAAGCTATTACTTGTTTCCAGAAAGCTGTCAAGTTAGATCCGAGACATTACAAATCATGGTAGTATAAATATTTGTTTTGACTTCTTCCTATTTTATGTTATTGTGTATTTATTAATTTCTGAAAGTATCACAATAATATTTTATTATTATTATTATTGATTTCTTAGAATTTAATCACTTTAAATGCACTTTAATAATTCCAAAAACTGAAATGAATGATTAGCATTCTAATATGATATTACTCAAATTGCTTTTTTTCTTAAAATTATAAATTTATATTTTTTATTTAAGGTATGGGATTGGTGCTATTTATCAGAAACAAGAACGATATGAACTAGCAGAAATGCATTATAAGCGAGCCCTTAGAATAAACCACAGTAGTGCTTTGATCATGTGTCATATTGCCGTCGTAAGTTAAAGAAATGCTATAAATTAGTATGCTAAATTAACAAGTAACATGATAAATATATTTTAATGTGTGTTACAGGTACAGAATAGTATGGACAAACCTGACCAGGCATTGCATACTCTACATATAGCATTAACATTAGAACCTAAACATCCAATGTGTAAATACCAACGAGCGCAGATATACTCTAAACTCGGCAAATTATCAGAAGCACTTTATGAGCTAGAAGAGTTAAAAGAAATTGTGCCAAAGGAATCTCTAGTCTATTTTTTAACCGGCAAAGTATGACAATAGTAAATGTAGATTTATTTTGAGTTTTAAACAATTTTGTTTTCAGGTGCATAAAAAATTAGGTAACATACACCTGGCACTAATGAACTTTAACAGAGCAACTGACTTAGATCCGAAAGGGGCCAGTAATCAAATCAAAGAAGCTATAGATCCAACAAATAATCAATCACCGTTAGATGATTCAGGTTAGCATTTTAACTTCATAGTAAATTATATTATTTTTGGTTAGTTGGTTGAAGGCATATATTAAAAAATAAATTGATTGGTTATCTATGACTTCAAATCAAATATAATTATTTGCATATATTTACAAAATTCGAAATGCATTCCATATTGAAGCGAAAATTTAAAAAAAAAATGTATTAAATAATATTTTGTCAAGTAGAAATATTAAAAATAATTTTGTTGGCATTAAATAATAACTGAAACAAAGATAAGATGAATAATGGATTTCCATATAAACTTTTGTGTCTGCCTATAATCTTAATTGCTCTTGTCATTCGGTTAACGACATACCACTCAGTTACGTCGTTTGTCGTTAAGTCCGTAAATCGTGAATATGCCGAAAATAATGATTTGCACTAAAAATATTAATAACTAATTTGTTCAGAAAATTCTCTAAATTTTTTTTTTTATTAAGTATTTAAATAATTAATTATTATAAGTTGTTCAATTTGTAAATTTTAAATAAAAAAAAAATTCTTGCATATTATAATGACATATTTCAATGCTTTTCTCATAAGAAACAATTATAATTTATAGAGAAATTTCTTTCCTTTTTTTTTTATTTTATTTGTAATACATACAACTCAATATATACTCACTGAAATAAAACAAGACTGAAAGTATACCATTCCACAATATTATGCATAGAAAAAATTGTATGCATTATGCATAATAATCTCTTTTTCTCATAATTATTTAATCCGTTTTTTATTTGTATATTTATATGAATTTTTTGTTTTTTTTTTTTAGATGATCCTTGATGCAGTAAATTTTTATGTATTAATTTATTTTTAAATATTATATAATTTGTATTGTCTTCTTAACTAATATTTTAAAATTGTTTATTGCCTTAAAAATATATTTTTAGTGGTTATTATTAAATAAATTAAAAAAAGACTGTTGAGATGCATCATTTAAATGAAATCTGTTTTTTGGTTAATAACTACAAATAAAATATATTGTTATAGAATTAAACTTATTTTTAACAATTCCTATTTATTTTTTTTTTTTTTTAATTTTAATTTTATTTAGATTAACTTTTTTTAATTTTATTTTATTATATAAGTTTTGTGGCTTATAATAAAGTTCCTGATTTTTAGAGCTTATTGTTGTTAAAAATATAATTTTGTGTATAATTCTTTACCTAAATTTTTTTGGTTTTTATAAAAATAATTAAAATAGAAATAAATTAGTCAGTATTTAATTTTGTTTTAATTAATTTTGTACAACACGAAGTGTAAACAAATACATTATAATTGATTTTGTAAATATTTTTATTGAATTAAGATTGAATTAATTACTAATTATTCTTAAAAAAAAATTAATGAACTTTAAAATTATGTATTTGATTTAAATCATTATTAATAATATCAAAAGTCATTGGTATTGTTAGTAGTGATGCATAGGTATGCCATAAATATTTGACAATTTTAAATTGAAAGAAATCACATTTAAACATGTTAAATCTTTATGCTCACTATTAAATTGAATATAAGTCGTTTCATTAATATCTTTTAAAATAATTTAGCTCTAAAAATATAAGCCACAAAATTACTATAAAATTATATTTGACTAATGTGTCAATGAACAGTTTATTTTTTAAGTCTTAACATTTTCATTGTCTGCCTGTAATAAATATTTTCGCATCATTATCTCAGTTAAATACATTAATGATATTCATAACAAAATTAAAACGAGTATGTTAATAATAAAACAAATAATGTAGTTATCACTGTTAAAAATATTCTATTATTGTATAATTCATAATATTCAGAATGGATTAATTTATAAATCAATGTAATTTACTAATTATATTTTATGGTAATTGTCATTTAAATTTAGTCAAGTATAATTTTATATTTTATATTATAAATAATTTTATAACAAAACCATTGTATACTCAATTTATGTTTATAATAATTCAGTTAAATTTATTATTCTTTTTTTCTTTACTGAAACATTCGATTCCAAATGTTAAAAATATATTTTTACTTCAATAAAAGAAAATGTTATTGATGAAGTTGTACAGTAGAGGTAATCAAATCTACCTTTTATTTAAAATAAATTAAACATATACATTTCGAATTGATATTACACACAAATGAGATTGTTTTATCTACTTTGGTTTGGATCGTGTAAGTAATTATAATTAATTAAATTAAATTATGATTGTGATTAAATACTTAAAGTAAGTTAATTTTATACTTGTATTAATTAATAAACTTTTATTGTACAGTTATACTGTTGTTTTACACTAAGATACTTAAATGATATTTCATTTAGAAAACTTGCTTGAAACGACAACCAGTTAACGGCAGTGATTTATTTTAAGTGAAAAGTTGTTCTTTATTCATAGACATATACAGACAATGTAAATTTACATTAAAAACAGGTAATTTTTGTGTGGTTTTTGAGTAAACTGGAAACCCCATCTTTAAAAAAATTGAAATGGCTCATTTATTTTATGAGTAGTTAAATAGTTTGGAATAAATAAAGTTATATTTCCAATAACACTTCCACAAATTAATTTATTATTTTTGAAACACTAATGTAGTATGCAATTGCACTATGCAAAATTCTGTCCTGTCTTACTTGTAACTTTATAACTTTATGAATGTAAGCTGTTTTTATGAGAAATGCATGTAGGATAAAGTAGGTTAGAACATTGATTAAGTACATAATCAAGTTTACTTAATCAATGGTTAGAACCTGATCACCACCATCTTTCAACTAGAGTAAAAAACAAAGAGAAACCATTGCATTTCAAATGTTTTTTTTTATTTCAGACGGTATTTGTAACATTCAAACATTCTTAATAATATAATATTTGTAGAGAACATACTTTTTCCTTTAAACAAAATAAAAGTCAAAATTATACAAACCAAAATGTTTTCGTAAAATTAACTTTAATTAAATTATTCTCACTAAACGTATCACTAAATTATCATCATCATTTGGTAATATATTTGTTCATGGTTTAATAATTATAAAATTTACCATGTTATATTGAACGAATTTATTAAATTTAAGTTTAACCTTTTGAAGTATAAAACCTATAATAAAAGAAATGTATTATTAATTGGTTATATAATTCATATAACAGAGGCAGCAGCTTGAATATACTTTTTTTAATTAATTGAACGACTAAACATTTGGGTTGAGTGTTATATAAAATGAGCATAAGGTATTTTAATGTTAATTATGCTTGTCATTTATAAAGTTCAAAATAAACTAGAATTTAGTTAAATGTGGACTATAAAAAGTGATTGGAGCTATGCTTAAACTTCAAGTATTTATACAATACTTTAATGTACTCACTGTTAATTTTTTCCTCTAGTAAAATGAATAAATACAATTTACATAAAGCAAATTTCCAGACTTTTAGATTTTGAGCGAAGAGATGAATATTTTGAATTTACTGTAATGTGTGATTTTTTTTTATTTGTTGTATCTGTTATTGTGTTTTTAGTTAAAAGACTTGGTACCTACTATTATCAATTTTACAAATAATTTATGGTACTAAATGTTATTTATAGTTGATGTATAGTGTTGTTAATTTTTAAATTCCCTCTAGAGATATTATAATACTAGAGAAAAGCAAATGAGAAATTATAAATTAAACATTAAAATTTTGAATATAGAATTACACAATGAAAAATCAAAAGCTGCCTCTGGTTCATAACAAAATTATTAAACCTTAAGTAAATATGTAAATAATTTAGTATAAAATGTCGACTCACTTGTTCGGTTCCATTGTAGAAATAGTTGCTAAACGGAAACCCATTAATTTGGGTGTTTAGTGACGGTTCTCGCCTGACACCGAGTATGGTAACATTTTGTAATACGAAATGATTATCAATAAAATTATTCATTTCTACTACACTAGACAATGTAGTGTTGACGAGATCAAATCGTATTTTGCTGTATTTATTATTCGTCCAGGAATCTACATTATAATAGATTATAGATTAATATAAAATTGTACTGCATCAACATAAACATATTCATTAAATGAAAATCTATCGTAGTTGATGACTGAAATCATATAAAAAGTTGTATGAGAAAAATGACTAATAGGCTTTAGTGTGCAGACTTTAGGACTAAGGGGTGCATACTGCAAACTATCATAGATTAAATATACTATAGATAGACCATGGGTATAGGGAAAATGGCAACCAATTTATTTAGTTAAACTGATATCTCAACAAAGAGCATTGCTAGCTTCCTCATTTAATATTATCATAAGTAGTGATTTTTTATTTTTACATATAATACACAATCTGTATCAGACACAATGAGCATATTTAATAAGAGTAGCATTGTTTGACATGAAAATTTGATGATAAAAGTCACCCAACGATGACAATTTCTGTAGTTTTTCTTTTTCATTAGTTTAATTTATCTTAAGGGATCGCAACACGACTTACGCTTCAGGCGTTTCGGGGGATTGCCAGGTATGGTGGGAGTGGCAAAGTTTAGTATGAGTTTATTTGGATGGTTATTAAATTAGTTATGAAATGTTTTTGCTCCCTCATTGTAAGTAGTGATAAATATATTTATATTACTCCCTAGTGTACCCATAGATAAAGAAATGTCAAATTAGCCAAGTTCATTTTTATATTTTATTAAGGATGTGTTACCTTTATCCAATGGTTAAAGTGGGGAAAATGTTGAGAGGGGGGACTATATTCACTAATAATATGTGTTACCTTTATCCAATGGTTAAAGTGGGGAAAATGTTGAGAGGGGGGACTATATTCACTAATAATCAAGAAGAAAAATTAATCGTGATTTTTGCACCAGAAACGTATAACAATCGAACAAATCAGTTATTATATAATAGGTACCTAATTATATAATGATAGTTCGTTATGAATACATAATTATGTAACAATAGTAATAGTAATAAAACGAATAAATATACGTAGGTGTGTTTGCGTGAGACCGGAAGAAGTGAGTCATCAGTTCATAACAGGGCGGGTGACACGGCCAATGAGAGCCGAGCTGCTCGCTCCGCCCGACCAATGACAGCCGAGTTGCCCACGCGACCGGACCGATCGAGAGACGCCCGAACCTTCAGCGGTAGCTTACCAATGTAGGATGTGCAGTCTAGTGTCGACCGCGGTTCAGAAAGCTCGTCTCGATTATAACGAAACAGTTTTCACGGTTTCTACAATTCCTTTCGCGGCGATGGTAATAGTATTTATCGACGAATAATCACACGTCTCACGGCGGTCGCGTGGGCGTAACCAAATTATTTCGTCGCTAAAATACTACCGTACCATCGATGTTTATCGTATTTTCCGTCTCGGTCGCGTTCGCGGTGCGCCGCTGTTCGCCAAAACAGCTTGTGAATTTTACCGTCCGCCAAAAACAATCGAATTATGGTAATATCGTGCGAGTAGTGAATCGCGAGTAGTGAATCGTTCCGTGGTGTTTTTATTCGAGTGTACCAGCACGAAATACGTTGTGAAATGTTTCGGACCCGCCGTATGAAAACGGTCGTCAATGGATTCGATGACGGCCCGAGGTTAGTGATAATATATTATAATATTATATCGATGTAATAAATAAGTACGACCCACCGACGCGTTGTGAAGAACTTATTGTTATTATATATTATTATTAAACCACTGTCATATAACGCGCGTTGGAACTGATAAATTGCGCGTTGTCGTCAATACGATTTTCGGAAATGAGTTTCATTTCGGCGCCGAGTAATATTAATAACGAGAACGGATAAAATCCATTACGCGTGTCGCCGAGTCGTCATTTATTAGGTACGCAGTACGCACACTCTTATAGTCATATGTTTATGTATCCGATCGTCTCCTATCTCCTATTTTCCGTTTCGAATATAACACCCGCGCGTGTATAGTGTGAACGTTCCGCCGCCACCGTGGCCGTGTGGCCGCGGTCGCGCGCTGCGGACGGAACTCTGGATACCACGGTAATGGTTTTCGGAAAACGACTGTTACAAAAAAATTGACTTTCCATGAATTCTGTCTTGAAAACTTGTCATTGGCTGTTCGTGTCGGCCTACGCGGGGAGGCTGGGATTTTCTTCCCTTTGTTTCAGTCTTCGTCGGTTCGCGCGTATGTATGGAGTTTGTCCGAACGGGTCCGTGGACGAGAATTTCATGCCAACCGCCATCGAATCTCGTTTCACGGTTTCAATAATTTCCTTTCGCGGCGATGGTAATAGTATTTATCGACGAATAATCGCACGTCTCACGGCGGTCGCGTGGGCATAACCAAATTATTTCGTCGCTAAAATACTACCGTACCATCGATGTTTATCGTATTTTCCGTCTCGGTCGCGTTCGCGGTGCGCCGCTGTTCGCCAAAACAGCTTGTGAATTTTACCGTCCGCCAAAAACAATCGAATTATGGTAATATCGTGGTTCGCGCGAGTAGAGAATCGTTCCGTGGTGTTTTTATTCGAGTGTACCAGCAAGAAATACGTTGTGAAATGTTTCGGACCCGCCGTATGAAAATGGTCGTCAATGGATTCGACGACGGCCCGAGGTTAGTGATAATATTATATCGATGTAATAAATAAGTATGACCCACCGACGCGTTGTGAAGAACTTATTGTTATTATATATTATTATTAAACCACTGTTATATAACGCGCGTTGGAACTGATAAATTGCGCGTTGTCATCAATACGATTTTCGGAAATGAGTTTCATTTCGGCGCAGAGTAATATTAATAACGAGAACGGATAAAATCCATTACGCGCGTCGTCTAGTCACCTATATTAGGTACGCACACTCTTATAGTTATATGTTTATTTATCCGATCGTCTCCTATCACGCGCGCTGAACCGCAAAGTCTTTCGTTAAGGTGTTGGTAATGCAGATTTGGCACAGCTTAAATATAACATCCGCGGCGGATGGAACTACATGTTATACGTATCTTGGTTCACACTAGTAAAAATTTACGCTGTTCGTCCAGTGGCGCGACTGGGACAAATTGGGCCCTAGCGTCGTTTTGAAGGGACAGCCCTAAAATTTATGTTTTTTACAATAATATACATATACTATTATACCATAGTGTTCGTTCAAAAAGTGCCTACTAATCCGCCGGGCGAGCCCGAGTAGCGAGTATAGTATTAGTGAATTCGACGGCCACTCGGTCGAGCGAATGAGGATTGCGACGCTAGGTCTATAATAGCGTTGGCCGCGTGGCCGCTGTGACTGGACGACGACGATGCGGTCGCGCGCAGCGGACGGACCTCCGGATACCGCGGTAATGATTCTCGGTTAAGAAAAAGCCGTTACGAAAACAATTACTTTCCATGATTCCTGAATTATTCTCATTGGCTTGTTCGTTTCAACCGTTTTAACGGACGACGCGGGGATTTCCTTTCCGTTGTCCTTTCAGTTTTCGTCGGTTCGCGAGTATGTGTTGGGGTGCTCCGTGCGGGTCCGTGTTTCGATAATCCACAAGTCAACGTATGATAAATAGCACGAATTTAATTAAACCAGGAAAACCTCACAAGTTCAAACCTAACGAATAACCGAAGCCTAGTGTACAAAGAACACAAACATCATAGGACATCTCTATATGGTAAGAGATATTATTTTTAAAATTCTTTTTTAGAAAAATACTTAGATAGAATTACATATTATCATAACTTAACAGTAAAAACAGCAATGTAATGAAAGTAAAACTAAATTGTTATTTCTTTTTACTTTAACTTTAGGGCCAATGGATGATCCACAAATCGTTGTATAATAAATAGCACAGATTTAATTAAACCCGGAATACCTCACAAGTCCAACCTATCAAATAACAGAAGCCAAGTGTACATAGATGACAAACATCATAGGACATCTCTATACGGTAAGAGATACTATTATTTAAAATTCTTTTAATGAAAAATAACTTAGAATTACATATCATAAGTTAACAGTAAAAACAGCAATGTAATGAAAGTAAAACTAAATTATTTTTTCTTTTTACTTTAACTTTAGGGCCAATGGATGATCCACAAATCGTTGTATGATAAATGGCACAGATTGAATAAAAACAAAAAAAAAAACTGTAACACACATTACAATCCACCGAGTAAATATAAATATCAAAACGTTAAAAACATCAATGTAAATGAAAGTAAAATTAATGTGTTTCATTTTACTCTGTTTACTATTAGTCCGCATATAATAGAAATCGTCCGTGATCGACCATACTGCTTCTCATAATAAATCGTAAACATCTCCATTTAACTCATTTTTATTTAAAAAAATATCTCTTAGTCAATTAAATTAAATTAAAAATATTTACCTATTTATTATTATTGTTTCTATAAGTTTTTAAATTTTGTTTTATTATTATTAACTATTTATCTATTACTATAAGATATACAGTGCTTTTCATTTTAAAGGTAACAATAAGTAATTCTGTCCAGTGTCATCAGATTGATATGCGGTTTTCGGCAGGAGATAGGGAATACATAAATACACATTTCTTGATGATTTTTACAATTTTAGATCTTTCCGTGTGCGCATGCGCAATACAACTTGCTTTTTTTTAAATGGCAACAGGTGTTTTGAATACCAAATTCAGATGGACCGATTTTTTTTAAGTCAATTTGGTCCTCTTTACTATAACTCTAAAATCAAAATTGACCAAATGACAACGAGTGAAAGTTTCGATTAAAATTATTGAATTTTTCAACAATCATACTAGAATTTTAATAATTATTATGAAATTTCAAGTATTTTTTTTGTATCCGTACGTTTTCAGACATTATTAAATCATTTTAATTTAATTTTAAAGAATTTAAGAAAAAATACTTGAAATTTCATAATAATTATTAAAATTCTAGTATGATTGTTGAAAAATTCAATAATTTTAATCGAAACTTTCACTCGTTGTCATTTGGTCAATTTTGATTTTAGAGCTATGGTAAATAGGACCAAATTGACTTAAAAAAATTCGGTCTATCTGAATTTGGTATTCAAAACACCTGTTGCCATTTAAAAAATTCAAGTTGTATTGCGCATGCGCACACTTAAGATCTATGTAAAAATCATCAAGAAATGTGTGTATTGATGTATTCCCTATCTCATCCCGAAAACCGCATATCAATCTGATGTCACTGGACAGAATTATTTAGTGTTACCTTTAAGAAGAAACACACTGTACATTATAGTACCTTATATTGACTAGTTAAAACAAGTTTTACAATTTATATTACAGTTTTAATATAGGTACACGGTCAATTCCTTAATTGATTAAAAATGTAGATTCATTTATTTATGGAGATTTATTTTTTTTGGAACGTTTTGCTTCCCCAGTAGTTTTTCCCAAATGGTGCCTTATTATTGCCTGTTATACCTATATATATATAAATGTATGGACTATCAGATTACTTATGTCTTATTTGTACTTACCTAATGATTCTCCGTCGTCATGAAACAAAAATCCTGTTGCTCGGTCGTGTTTTATTGCTACCAATAGTTCGAAATGGTTTTGACGACTGAAACAAATAGGTAGATACATCAAATGAAAAATAAAAATAAATTAAATTATTTTAATCGAATAGTAAAAATTGTAAACTTACCTCAACGATGTAGTTAAAGCTGGCGTTTGTGTTGGCAAAATAAATCCACCCCGAATCATTAGCGGTATAGTATCTGGAGGAGCTGGTATTACGAAAAAACTTCCATTACTCAATATGTCATTTTTATTGTAAAAATCGTACCACGTATCTCTCGGGAGATATGCGTTCACTTGATGAGTTTTCTAAAAGTAAGCCATTTTATAAGTATGACCAAAACAACATACCTAATAAATAGGGCTCTAATTTTATAGCATATGTATATTTTAGTTAGTAAAATCAATAATAGTAGTCATATATTAAGCGTTCATTTTTATACATATGTATTAGTAATTTTTAGTGCTATAAAATCTTAGCTCTAAATTAATATGGATACAAATAAAGTGAACACACTTCTTTCAAAACTGGTAAAATTAGTAATGCTGCACCCCATAAGAACTGTGTGTCAATGTTGAATGTATTAATGTCAGTCGGATACCTATTAAAACATTAAAATTAAATTTATGTTTGTTACCATAATTTTTTACATATTTACTCGAAAAATAAAGGCCGGACAACGGTTTCTCCATAAATGTGGGCTTTCCAAAACAACGAATATAAATATGGCAATAAAGAATACCGAGTTGACATCGATTTCTTTGCGGAGGAAATGACTTGCAAACCCAAGGCAGCTGGATCTTGATCCTGAGAAAAAAAAGTGATGTATAAAAATACAAATTTACGAAGTAAAAACTATTTAATGATAAATTACTTTCATAAACTGGCCGTTATGATTTCTGGAGAATGGATAAAACGCTCCTAGTTGCATCCATCTCGAACACAATTCGATAGTAGTGTCGTGGTGGAAGCCACATATATCTGCGCCGACTAGCGGTATGCCAAACAAGTTAAAATTAATCATATCTAAAACAAGTTGAATTTTCGAATTATTTGTATGATTTTGTAATAATTTATTCATGCCATTGCTTATAATTACTTTTGTACAGTGTAGTAAAAAATACTTTAAAAAAATATTTAAATTTAAAATTTGTTTTTATCATAGGGGAATACTTACTAGAACAATAATAACTAATAAGTATGTAATTCAAATACCTACCCGTTATGGACTGTTTCATATCATCCCACGAAGAATTTATGTCTCCAGTCCAGTGACCGGCATAATGTCCAAAACCAGGAAAAGAAGATCGAGAAATGACAAAAGGTCTAGTGTTTCTCACTTTGGCCAATGAACTAATGAAATTTAGGAAAGGTGATTAAAAAATTATATTGTTGATATGTCATAGGTGGAATTTTAGAGGATGCTTCAATTTTTTAACTTAAACTTAGGTATATTTAAATAGACACATTTGCAAAATTATGGTTTACTATAGTTCCAAATACATAGCCTCTATTAGCTACACAAACTACTCTAATTTCATTTAAAAGCATTTAGCCCTCCACTATTTTCCACTTATGTGTATATCATAGTTTTAAATCAATCAAAATAATATATATTACTTACTCGTGGGTAACTATAGTTTCGACTAATCCATATAAATTATGCAGATCGTAATGAATACCAGCATAATGTCTAGCTGACATACATATTGTTTTATAATTTAAACGGTCGCCAACTATGGCGGGAAGATATTGAGGCGTTTCCCAACGATTAGATTCAAACGACGAGCACCCATTCATATCGCCGTCAACAAAATTAGCTGGTTCATTCATATCCTTTGTGTACATATAGTAAACATATTGAAAAATTATTTTTATTTTCATGTTGGAACTGTTGGAAATCAGTACTCACCAACCACAAACCATCAAAGTTTACAATGTTATGAAAATTTAAAATTTGTGTTTTCCAAAATTCTGTTGCTTTTGGGTGTGTAAAGTCTGGGAATACTGTACCACCAATACTGTTCCAAACCTTTCGAAATAAAATTGCGAACAATTTTAAAAAAATATAATCTAAAATATTTATTAAATTTATGTAAAAAAGTATAATAGGTATAATAAGTTACTTTTCCTTCCAACGGCTGGCCAGTAGAATTTTTTATAAATATATCATCTTTAAGACCATCTTTCAACGGGACATATGTTTTTCCATTAAATTGGCGCGATGCAACGCCTGGATCCAAAATAATTACGTGATGCATTCCAACCTAAAAAATTTAGAATTTAGAAATAAAAATTTAAGACTTTAAAATAATTATTTTATAAATACAATCCGTAAAATAAATTATAATCAAAATTTTTTTTCAATAATAAAATTATTATAACGGCTACATTGGATTTTGAAAAAGTGTAAAATAAATTTTCATTTTATAATTTTTAATTAAAAAAATTTAATAAATAAAACGTAGGTTTTAATGACAATTAAAAAAAATTTATTTAAAATATTGAACAAAATCAATGTTATTACATTTTTCAGATCTCCGTGGGACATCAGGAATGTCCTAAACCAGAATAAAAAGTAATTAGATCTGTCGTAGTACAGGCAATATGAAAATAATCAAAACTATTTTTTAATTCATGATAATTATTGATTTTAGAAAAAATGATCATGAAAATTGTATTTTACCTTGTGCAAATTATTCACATATTCTGGAAGTTTAATGAAATTATTAGCCAGAGTGAAATCATCTTTATTATCCATATAGTCGATGTCATTCCAGTGAGTGTCCTGAAATATTATATAAATTTTAATCGATAGTTAATATTATAGGTATCTTGAAAGTGTGACATTACAATATTGAACTTATTTTCAATTAATTAATAAATAATATAGCCATATAGTATAGGTACACTGAACATTTATTGGACATTGGTCATAATTATAAATAAAGAATTATAATGTGTTTCTTTTTTAAGGTAACACTAAATAATTCTGTCCAGTGATATCAGATTGATATGCGGTTTTCGGCAGGAGATAGGGAATACATAAATACACATTTCTTGAAGATTTTTACATTTTTAGATGTTTCCGTGTGCGCATGCGCAATACAACTTGCATTTTTTTAAATGGCAACAGGTGTTTTGAATACCAAATTCAGATAGACCGAATTTTTTTAAGTCAATTTGGTCCTATTTACCATAGCTCTAAAATCAAAATTGACCAAATGACAACGAGTGAAAGTTTCGATTAAAATTATTGAATTTTTCAACAATCATACTAGAATTTTAATAATTATTATGAAATTTCAAGTATTTTTTCTTAAATTCTTTAAAATTAAATTAAAATGATTTAATAATGTCTGCAAACGTACGGATACAAAAAAAATACTTGAAATTTCATAATAATTATTAAAATTCTAGTATGATTGTTGAAAAATTCAATAATTTTAATCGAAACTTTCACTTGTTGTCATTTGGTCAATTTTGATTTTAGAGCTATGGTAAAGAGGACCAAATTGACTTAACAAAATTCGGTCTATCTGAATTTGGTATTCAAAACACCTGTTACCATTTAAAAGAATGCAAGTTGTATTGCGCATGCGCACACGGAAAGATCTATAAATGTAAAAACCATCAAGAAATGTGTATTTATGTATTCTCTATCTCCTGCCGAAAACCGCATATCAATCTGATGTCACTGGACAGAATTATTTAGTGTTACCTTTAAAAAGAAACACACTGTATAATAGCATACCTACAATATTCAGAACTATATGTCTATGTAGTATGTTAGCTAAACATAATAATATATAATATTTAAATTAATATATTTTATTATAGTAGATACCTTGGTAGGTACTTTTCTATTATATAATCTAAGTTAAATATTATTGACTTATTGTGAATAATTAATATTGTTACCTACCCAAGGGATTCCAGCTTCTATTGTCCTGTTAAAAACTTTAATAAGATCTTCAAAAGTCTGTCCATATCTTTGATGATAGGTAATTATAAAAACATAAAAATGATTTTATCAATAATATAATAAATTAACAACAGTTTGAATAATATTTACCGGCACATATGAAAACCTAAAGACCAATAAGGTGGTAAAAATGATCTACCAATAATTTCAGTGTACTGATTAATTACATACGAAGGTGTGGGTCCAGAAAAGAAATAAAAATCCAAAATACCGCCAATTACTCGGTATGTTATAGCTGGTGCTGGTTGTAATATTATATCTATGTATAAACAATAAATTCATAATATATAATATTATTATACAGTATTATGGTAAACATAAAATATTTAATACTGTATTACTTATTACCCATAGCATTGCTATTAAATAAAAAAACACCGTGACTTTTTCCAGATTTTTCCATTGATAAATAAAATGGATGTGAACCATAACCATTAATCTATAAACATGCATTAGTGTAATTATTGTTATACAATTATAATTGTATTTATAATGACATTAGACAGATACTTAGTTAAGAGGGTATCGTATCATACTTGAAAAATACCTATTTAATTTTTTTTTCTATCTCTGAAATATATTCATGGGTTATCAATATTTCTATTATGTTTATGGATCCTTAAAATTGTTTGGCCCGGAGCAAGGCCCAAAATTATCTTAATTTTGAAAACATATAATAAAAACAAATTGAGATCTTAAATCTTAGTCAATGGTGGTATGCATTAATAGAAATAGTACAAAAAAAAAAAAATTAATCTTTCTCACAAAATTTGTCTTATTATTAAACAGCTATGTGAGGTCAAGAATTGTATGGTTTATTTTTGCATGGTTAAATATTTTTACTTGTCATTTCAAACTTTTAATTCCAGATAAAATGATAATATACTAATAAATGGTTTTGATTTGCATTTATTCTTGTTTTTAAGGAGTACCCGTGAAAGTTAATTAAAAATAAGTTAGTAAATATACAATATACATATTATAAAGTATATTAAAAAATTAGTTTAAAGAAGTAACAATTACTTACACCAGGTTTTGGAGTGCTGTCAAGATTAAACATGGTATATGTTTTCCAATTTGAATCTAATAATAAACTATTTCTATGTTCTCCTAATCCATAAATATATTTTGAGGGTAATAAAGCAGACAGTTGAATGAACTGATCAGAAAATATAAAACCACCAACATTCCGGCTGTCAAACCTAAACAGGAAATTAATATTTTTAATATTTAAATTTATTGACTCAATAAACACTAAATATGATTTGCTAGATATTGTGTCTTGTGAGTTTTGGTTGTTATATTGTTTATAGCAGCTTTTAATTTACTCCCGTTACAAACATTGCTTACTGGAGATAAATTAATCAAGATATTATAGGTACTTTTTGGTACGCTTGGAGCGTAGAAAACTTAAAAAAATATTGAGACATTAACAGTTTCATTGCCAGAACTATCACCCACATCTCATTATTAAGTATATATTTTTTATTATGAATGAAATAAGGAAGCTATAGATTTTACTATGTGTATTTTTATTTAATATTATTTGTGTCTGTTATCATGATTTTGACCAAAAGACGACTTGGTAATGTCATCAACTTCAGAGATGGTTTTTGGTAGAAAATTTTGTCTAGAATTGTTGCATTAAGATTTCCGTATGAACAGATAAGTTATGAACTGTTGACGAAAAGTCGTGGTGGAATGCAGACCGTATCTTAATAAACCATACTTATATTTTTGGTAAGTACTTACAAAATTGTTTCATCAATTTTACGAACAATAGCAAATCCAACTCCATTTTTAGCAAGTCTAATCGTAAAATCAGACGATGCTATTTGATTTAGTTTTTGTTTTGATTTTCCTTTGAACTCGTGAATTTTGGGAAAGGGCGGCTTATAACGTTTTTGAACGGCATCATCGATCTATTCCAAATGAATACCTGTTAATTATACTAGTATACAACTTAGTCTTAGCATATGTTAATAAATTAAATACATACATAGTTTTCAAACATAAATTATTTACTGAAAGGGACCTATTTACGGCAAAGAAAATTAAGTTTTCCGAGTAGCATGACGTATTAATGTGATCGATAAGAATTGTTTTTTTTTTCTAAAAATTAAACTTATGCAAATATTATAATATTTTAATTTATTTCATTGTAAGCAGGTGGTTGGTAATTGGTATACTTTTATATTAAAAAAGTTATAATAAATTATTCAGTTTTCAAATACGTTACGCATATTAATATTACAATTATTTCATGTTTAGGTATATTATAGAAAATAAATATAGAATAGAAATTTTCGATTTCTAATGTTATCACCGATTACTAGTCAGAAATGAAAGTTTTTTTTTAATCACGGATTTATAAAAATTATTTTTAATAATTTTTTTTAAGATTTAAAAAATAATAAAAATTGTTTTTATTATAAAAAATCCGGATATTGGGTAAAAGAAAAACTCATGGTATTAAACTGCAAATGTTACGAAACGATAATTATTATTACAATATGGTTATCACTAAAATTTTATTTATAGTACGATTTTGTAATCATTAGTCAAAATAAAATTAATAACTTTCCCCACCTTATAATATTTACCATAACGGAATACTTAAAGACCGCGCTTCATTATTATATATTACATTTTTAAGTCTTTCTGAGATTTTGGAAAGGGGTGCGATCAATCTTGTCCCTTCCACTATATATTCTGCTCTCACTGCTCTCATGTACCCACCGTAATTCGCAGTCGTTGCGGCGTTTCAAACACAACGTCTAAACGCAACATTTGAACGTTTCTTTCATAACCGTTCGAGACCATTGTATTTTTCAATCGATAAAACGCCACGATTCCTGTACTGGTCTCGGACACGTTGATCGCATCGTAACCGTTGTGACATTCCGGATAGTAACACCACGGCCATTGCGTAAAAGATTGATGGTTTGCTGCGGTTGTCCAACAACAGTTGAGCTGTTCACAAATCGTCCGATCAGACTTCCCTCTGGGAATGCAGTCGAACTTAAGTTCGTTCGGTGTCGAATTACAAGAATACGCTTCAACTCGTAGTACGAATAACGACAAGAATAAAATGAGTAGTTTGTACAAAAATTTATTTATTGGAGAGTTAAAATCGTTTGTTAAAAACATAATTAAAATGTAAAAATTATTATCATCAATTGTTAAAAATAAAATAGTTAATACTTTTCGCGACGAAAAATTAATTTCATAACATAATAAAGAGTCTATGAAGACCACTACTAAACTGTTCTTAAAATCGCACTCGTCCAACTATAATCACTAAACACAATGTTGAATTTTGTAACAGTTAACTGATACCAACGTACCAAGTACAAAGTTTCAAGTTTCAATATCATTTTGTTGTTTATTAAAACGAACGTCATGGATAAAATTATTAAAATAATTCTAATTAAATCTAATACCTACATAAGGTCACGATATCGACGAGAACGGTATAATTATACGAATAAATAAATATAATATATATACCAATAAAATGACATTTAATTGATAACATTTGTTTTGAGGGTCTATAATGTTACAAACAATATTGTTTTGTTAATTGAACTTATATCTATAATTGTACCCCGTACCCCTCACCTAGCCGAGATTCTTCTTTTGTAGTCAAATTTTGTTGTAGCACGCGCTACGTGCTTTATCAAAATTACTTTTGTTCGATTTCAAATTATTGCGTGTATCTTATTTTTCTTTTAACTTATGTCATTCATTTTCCCTCGCATAACCAAATAATGGGGAAATTTTATTGTGTGAGTAGTATATTGAAAAGCGTGGCAAATTATGTTAAAACTCACTATAGGCACTCACTATGAAGAATCTACTTGGTCACCTCCCAGTTTTTTACTAAAATATACTTGGTAGTTGAAGGAGTAAACATATTCTTGGCTACAGCGTTTAATAAATATATTTGAAAATTTAATTTTTATTTGACTTTTTTATTTATATTAGTATTACACTTAAAAAAATATTTTCATGTCAGATAGGTTTGAATACATTTCAAAAATAATATATATTAAGTATTACTATTTAATTATACGTCTAGTGTTAAAATTAAAAAGAATAGTAAAAAAATAAAATATAACAAACTTTCTATAATTTTCCCAAATTTACCATAATATCTTGGTGAAACTACAACAATCTTACTTTTTTATTATGCTGATCATTAACCTACTCATGTTTTTTTATATAATTTTGGCTTGGTAGATGAGTAAAAACATCAAATTACAACAGTAGTTTTTATTTTAATTTTTCCGTTCTCATTTCAGGCCAGTTTCAAGCAGACCCATTCAAAACGCTCAAAACCGGAGTTTGCGAGGTGTCCAGTAGGCCATTTTTCCTGTCCATAGCAAGTAGTAACTAGTTCTCAAATTATCTTCCACATTTAAATTTTATTGTGTTTTACTTTTACCTATCAGCAGTGGGGAAAATAAGAGAGGGGCTTAACTCTCTTAAGTTTCTAGACACTTTTTCAATAAATATGAATAGATTATTGTTTGGTATTTAGTTTTTAATAAAACTAATTTCTACAGTAATTTTTTTAAACTATTATATTTTCAATCAACTTTAATATAAGTTTGTCAAGGATTTATTCGGAATAAATAGATACTCAGTTTTTGTCATCAATTAATGTCTATTTAAAAAAAGTTTTGAGTTAAAACAAATTTCCAGAAAATAATTCTCTAATTGATATTATCATTGATTATAGAATAATTATTAAAAATTAATAATTGTTATTCTATAACCAATGATATTGTATAACAAGTAACGTAGTTCCAAATTTGAATAAGATTTTTAAGTGGCCATTAAGTACTCTTTTTGTAAATTAAGGGCTTTGAAAGATTATTTTCCATTAAGTGTCACATCTTTAGCGTTTTAAATTAAGAACAAATATAATTATTATTAATGAAGAAAATCTCTTATGTGATAAAATAATATTAAATATTCCTGAAAAAATAGAATGACGTTAAATAGCAAAAAGTTGATTAAATATAAAGAAATTTAAAATAAATATATAATGTTACATCATGTTGGATGTGAAAGCCAATCATTTTACTTTTTTTTTTATAGTAAAATACATGTGTTAACATTAAATAAAAATACTCTAGGGGCTTTAATTCTTAAAATGTTTCCCATTAGTGTCACTGTATATCAGTTGTGCACCAGTCTTATTATAAATTCTATTAGAATATTAAGTAACATATTAGTATGAAGAATTAGTTAGAAATAGCATTACGTACTATTTTAAAACAAATATTTTCACATGTTAGTTTGAGATGACCAGAATTAACATACTTAATTTTGCTATAGAAAAATGGACGAAAAGAATATGTACGACAAAAACGTTTGAACTCAAGTAAATAATAACATATATAGATCGACTAGAAACGTAGAGCTCTACATACCACAATTTGGGAAACTTTGAGATATCGATTCATGGCATTGACAAAAATCGTGAGTTACTACTAATATTATACATATTGTGAGATAAAAGGTAATCCCATACAAAAAAAAAATAAAAAAATATCTTTTTGTTAAATAAATAGATTCCATTTTCACAATGTTTTACATACAAAATACAACCATCATTAAATTGTTTTCATCTTTCATCAAAAAGTTGCCTAAAATAATACTGTATTCATTAAGTATACTTATGAATATAATAATTATTGTAACATTATGTTTTAGCTGCTAGAGTATACACAAAAAAAAAAATAGGATACATTAAAGGTAGTATTTGACTATAAAATATGATTGGTGTAAATGTTTAAAATAATGACTATAAAGAAACTAGATAAATAAAATAACAATAGTTTCAAAACAAATGGGGGAAAAAAAAAAAAAATAATAATAATAAACAATAATAAAATGTAACAATGTAAGACCAATAATTGCCAATATACTAGACTTAATAATACTCGCCTTAAGTGCTATACGTATCACACTTAATACATAACTAAAATCACAATGAAATATTTGTTTTGAAAATACAAATATAGGAGATTTCATAACATTGTACTTGAAGTGTAACAATGATTCATAACTATGCTAAAATAATTGTGTAATTTTAATGAATGATTGTACTCTTTTGTGAACCCAGAACACTAATGTTAAATTATTATAGTAAAATCATAGGCCTTATGTATAATTTATTCCAGGTCTACGGTGTTAAAACATGTTTCTCCATTGAGTTTATTATGTAAATGGATTACTACGTCTCTTCAGTGAAGATCTTTTTATGTCACATTCAGTGGGCCGAACTACTTCAAAAGGCGAATAAACTGGAGCTTGAGACTCTTCGGCATCACTACTAGAATAGTCTTCAAAACTCATATTACTGAACCCGCTGTTTGTAGACAATGTAGATATTACTTTATTACTTGCTACCTGTGTAACGTTTTTGGGAATTATTTTCATATAGATTGGCTCTTGTGGGTCCAAGTCCACTAAAATGGCTTCTTTTGGTTCAGATCTAAATGGTGTATCAGTTAAATCTTCTTTTTCAAAATATACACTATCGGCAAAATCTGCCTGTTCAAATGGATTCGTGTTCAACTTGAAAGGCACAGAACCAAATAAATCTGAATCAGTATCTAAACATTTTTTTTTTGCCTTAGGAAATGGAGCCATTGCAAATACATCAGTATTGCCCAAACTCTCATACTCTTCCCCTTCGTTATCAGATATTAATGGTATTTCGGCATCAACATTTTTAACAGGTACCGGGTCGCGAAGCCGAGTCGCCCCCGGGGCGTTTGGTGGAGGAATGTCATCCCGTGCCATGCTTTCACATTCAGCATGATATGCCGACGAACCGCATGTTACCATACTGTCTTTTACCGTCATAGTTTCAGGAATGTTTTTGTTTGTGTCTTCGTCATCATTACGAGTTTGGAGATCACTAGCAGATCCAATAGAATCATCATCAGACTGGTCATAGTCATTCTGATGTTTTTTATTTTTTTTATCCTTTCGGAAACGACTAGTAGATTTAAATTCTGGGATTTTTCTTCTTTTCGAAGATTTTTTTCTAGTTTCACCACCCACGGCTTGACTATCATCAGAAGAAACTTCATCTGTATTGCAAGCTAATTTCTCATACTTTGAGCGATCTTCGAGTGGAATTTTTACAAAAGGAGTCGAAGAACATTCATTCGATTCCAGTTCATCATCACTACGAGTTGTTGCTACCAAGCCAGTTGCAATCTCGTCACTGTCTGGTTCATTATTTAATATTAATCTGTCTAATTTCAAATTGTGTTCAATGAAGTAGGTTTTCCATTTTTCAGCATTTTTTTTTAGATCAGTTCCTAAAAAATTAAGAGATGAAAGACAAAAAACACTAATGTCAGATAAAACAACATAATATATTTTAAATAATAATATATCCAATATTCAACATGCAATTTTATAAGGTATATAAAATTATAAGTTAAAAACTATTATAAGAAATATATAATTGAACTAAGTAGTACAGTAGTTGTTGTAGAACGTAAATAATTCATGCACATATTATCACCGTAACTTGTATCTATGATATGCACAATTTATGGTGAAACATTGTTAAATGTGTATCAATCCTGATTCCCATCATGTTGCAAACCTACAAAGAACCAACCAAGAAGCACCATATTACCAGATAAGAGATGTCATGGTTGTTAAATAGCACAAGCTTAGTTAGTTACATTGGCAAACATGTATTATATTTTAAGATACTAAAAAGCTAAAATAATTTGCTAATAATTAATGTTTTTAGATAGAACACATTATTAAATTAATTTCCAGAAAATTCATGCTGATAGACTAAATGTAAATACGTTAATATCCGATACATTTGTTAGAATTATGTGATGAAACATATTATATAGCAATAGATTAAAAGTATATTCCTACAATATAAATCTAACAGAGCGAAGTTTTCAATAATTGAATAATAGTCTTAATTTAAAAATTGTAAAAAACTACAAAAGAATTAAAATTGTTTTGTTTTTAATAATGACATAAATTAACTAATTTTCTTTTTAATATAACATTAATAAGAGATTAAAATCAAATTTTATCAAAATTACATTAACCCAGAGAAAATACAATTATGATTTGTAATATGTTAGCGTCACACTAATATAACTGCTTTTTATAATATGAATTATTTTAAATAATTAAGAGTAGTAAAATAAAGTTAGAAATTATTTTTGTATCATATAGTTTAAAATAGTTTCTAATATAAGTGTTTAATGTTAGTGATAAGCTGACACTGATAGCAACAATGGATTAAGATTCTATTTTAAAATAAACCAATTAATATATAACATAAATAAATATATAAAAGAGTATAACATCAGTTTTCATTAAATATTTTATTTTGAATTTACCAGTACACAATTACGCAAACTAATAAAATCCATTTTATCATTATTTCATACTCCAATCAATATAAGGTTATTTTATTTATGTATAAAACATGAAATTGTCTGAAACCATAGGAGTATTTCAAAGATTGAATATTGTGAAAAATAAATTATCTAACATTAAACTGATTATAAAAACAAACTTTAATATAATATATGTATATACTGTGTGTTTCTTTTTAAAGGTAACACTAAATAATTCTGTCCAGTGACATCAGATTGATATGAGGTTTTCGGGAGGAGATAGGGAACACATAAATACACATTTCTTGATGATTTTTACATTTTCAGATCTTTCCGTGTGCGCATGCGCAATACAACTTGCTTTTTTTAAATGGCAACAGGTGTTTTGAATATCAAATTCAGATAGACCGAATTTTTTTAAGTCAATTTGGTCCTATTTACCATAGCTCTAAAATCAAAATTGACCAAATGACAACGAGTGAAAGTTTCGATTCAAATTATTGAATTTTTCTACAATCATACTAGAATTTTATTAATTATAAGAAATTTCAAGTATTTTTTTTGTATCCGTACGTTTGCAGACATTATTAAATCATTTAAATTTAATTTTAAAGAATTTAAGAAAAAATACTTGAAATTTCATAATAATTATTAAAATTCTAGTATGATTGTTGAAAAATTCAATAATTTTAATCGAAACTTTCACTCGTTGTCATTTGGTCAATTTTGATTTTAGAGCTATGGTAAATAGGACCAAATTGACTTAAAAAAATTCGGTCTATCTGAATTTGAAAGAATGCAAGTTGTATTGCGCATGCGCACACGGAAACATCTAAAAATGTAAAAATCATCAAGAAATGTGTATTTATGTATTCCCTATCTCCTGCCGAAAACCGCATATCAATCTGATATCACTGGACAGAATTATTTAGTATTACCTTTAAAAAGAAACACACTGTTTATATATTTAAAACAATTATTGCTATTTCTTTAAACAATAGAAGGATATAAATACAATTATTGATATAGTATCAATTAAAAGTTTCTATCAAATATGCGTTAAAATTTAAAAGCATATATATAAAAACTTATATATTTTTAATTTAAATGTTAAATAATAAATCTTGTATACTTAGAGGTCATGTTTTATTAGTCACAACAGTGAAAAAAAAGATTGAAAATTGAAAAAATTAAACTATTAAACTGTACAATTTATTTAACTGGTGCAACCACCAGTTCAGAAAATGATTTGGTTATAATACAAAAAAACAAAATAATTATCATAGATAATTAAATATTGTATTAATATTTTTAATGATTATTTATTTTATTGATCATAAGTATTCAAAAAAATTGACTGTTTTTGAGCATAACACTTAAGTATTTATGTGTTTGTTCAATGAAAATTAACAATTTTAACTTAAAAAAATTAGATATATTACATTACATTTTTAATTAATAAATATATTTTCAATGACATATCAATTTAATTCATAAAAATTAGGTTCAACTTCATAATGTTTATATGATATATTTAAAATTATATGATCAATTTATCGTTGTTTTAAAATTTTAAAAGACATTCCAATAACCTACTCAATATTTTATCTATAAATTATTAATTATATATATATTTTTTATAATACATTCAAACATAATTACTATACTGTTAAGAAAATGTCCATAATAGTATTAAATTAAAAGCTGTTAAATATGTACATTGCAGAAAAATTTAATAATAATCATTAATTCCTTACCATTAAGTGATATTCTTCTAACTGGACTACTTTCTATAGATTCATCTATACCTAAAATGTATGCGTTGATTTATTTAAATTATTAAAGTAAATAATAAATAATGTAATAGTCGTCAACTTACATTTATATGGAAATGGGGCAGAACCAAATGGATCTTCTTCGGCCTTATTAGATTTCATTGCTTTTGAAGTAATTTCTTGAGATTTTTCATTAACTTCATCTAAAAATTGAACGTTTAACTAAAATAAAATAGTGTACTAATGGTACAGATTTTAATAATTATTAATAAATATATTTATTATTTAACCATTCAAAAATATGTATCACCATTGTCATTTGAAGGTATTCGAGTGAATGAAGAATTGAATATTTCCTTTTCACCAATTTGATATTGAAAAGTCGATGGTTCTTCAAATGGATTCCATGATTTTTTTATATTCAAACTATTTGTAGGTTCAACCTGTAAATTTGGCTTATTAATAAGTGAAGTGAGTAAATATTTTTATATATTATTTAACAATATTTTTAAGAAATTTTATATTAAATTAAAAACTCAACTACATCACATACATTAGAAACTGAAAAGGCTGCAGTAGGATCTTGTGTTGATACAGGACATTCTTTAGAAGAGTCTTCATAGGATGTTAAGAATTGGTTATTTTCATTGACAAATATCCTAAAATTAAAATCCCAAATTAATAAAATACTGTTAGAGATATTCAAAATAAAAATGCCATAACCAGTTTACATTTTTATTTATTAATCTTTTTAGAGGACGAAAAACAGATGAACAATTAATGCATACTTAGAGAACGTAGAAGTGTCGCTAACATTTCTTTTATGTTTAGGCATAGAAATTAAAGGGGACGATGAAGGTGATGCTGTTGTAGATTGAATGAATGGAGTTTCAACAAATGGATCTGCATAGTCTAACAAACATTTATTAGTTAATAGTTGATCTTATAAATATAGTTAAGTTTATCTACCTTTAACTGGAAATAACACTTGAGAGGTTACTTCACGTGGAGATATTGGTTGTGGTATTTTAGTTTGGTGAGCTATATCCGGCGATTGAGAATTAGTCAAAATTCCAACAACTGGTTGCAATGCTCTTTTAAATGTAGGAGATGAACCTAAAGGTGGAGGTATTCCTGAACTCAAAGGTTTGGGTCTTTGCCTTGGGTTTACACTAGTGCCTTCAACAATTGCAGATGTATGATAATTTTGCTTAACATGCGTTTTTGGCGTTTGAGGAACTCGTTTTTCATTTAGTGACACAATTAATTCATTGATATTTGGATTGGGAACATTCTGAAAGAATAATTACAAATATATAAATTAATGGAAACAAGTAATTACTAATTGTAGTAAAAGCAGTGCCTATTATTATTAACGTACATTTAGATTTTGAACTGGATTATCTTTTCCAGATAATTGGAATGCAATGAAAGAAACCTGGAAAATATCTGGACGTAGATCAGGTTCAACCTCCAACATGTATTCTGTAAGTTTATTTTTGCATTACATATATTTTCTTAAAATTATACTGAATTAAAATTTAAAACTAATGTTAAATAAATTAAAAACTTACTAATTAATGTGGTTAATTTTAATGAATATTCTGGTGTATCAGGAATACTGAACTGACCACTTTGTATTTTTAATGGACTTTCACCAAAAGGTAAAGTAAAATAACATAATTTGTACAATAGACAACCCAATGCCCAAATATCTGATTTTGTAGTTATCACTTTATTACTGTACAAGTCTATCATTTCAGGCGATCGATAAGATACTGTAGTATACTTATTAATTTCTTCTTCGATAGCATGCACTCCTTGTATATTTGGGTCTAGTTCACGTGCTGTGGCTGACCCAAAATCACATAGTAAATATTGTCCATTTTCATTAATTAAGATATTTTCAATTTTTAAATCTCTATGAATTATGGGTGTTTGTGAATGATGCAAGCGGCTAACTGCTTCACAAGTATCACAAAACATTTGAAGAACTTCAATTTCTGTCAAACCACCAGATTGTATTCTAGAACATTATACAATAACATTAGTTTTTAAAATATAATATTATGTATTTACTAAATACTATTATATTTATAATATCCATTGTTTCACTTAAAGTACACTTATGTAGTGACTGATTATTATTGTTATTTTAGATTGTAGGCAATAATAATCATTTGCAGTAGCTTTACTGCAATTGTCCTCTATCCCTACTACTGCTGCAGTGTACAGTAACTTATCATTGAATTACATTAATACATAGAATAAAGTATAGATAACAAATAGTTAATTAATAATTCAATGGAATTTCAGTGTAAAAATCAAATACTATAGAATAATGTGTGTATCATTTTACCCAGAAATGTATAGAAAAAGTTAAATTGCAATTATGAAATCAAATATTAGGAAAAAATATTTACTAACCAATAACTATGGCTTATTCTAGAAAAAGATATCTGTTAAACCTAATAAATTTAATAAGCCATTATTAATTTTACCTGTTGTTCATTAGATTTAAAACAGTAGATGGACAGTAAGGCATCAACATCAATACTTCATGAACTCCATTATTATGCCGTGTAATATTTGAGTCGATAAAGCCTACAATATTCTTATGGCCATTTAAACTACTCTGAAAGTAAAAATAAATATATCAACTAAAGTATTAACTTATTTTATAACAAAGCTTACATAATTATTAAAGAATACATAAACAGTTTTTAAATAATAGTCATTAAAAAAATGAATACTATAAAATACAGTTTAATTTAAATTTCTAACTTACAGCAATTTGTATTTCTTTTTTGGCCACTCCTAAGTCCACTTCATCATTGACAAATAATCGCTTCAAAGCATATTTTTTACTGTTGCTCTTCACTAGGAATACAACAGCAAAACCACCTGGAAACCAGTAAAGAAAAAATGAAAAACTCAGATATTATAAGAATAAATAATAAACAATTTGATTCAAATTTACCTTCGGCGATAACATCTTCGACAGTTACAGACGTACGGCCCACCACGAACTGTTTACCAACAAAACAGTTGGGATCTTTGGAATTATCAATTTTCGAGAAGAGTTTTTTCATGATGACTGACTGAACATAGATGGCACAAAAATCGAGAGGTAAACATGATAAAAAAAAAAAAAAAAAAAAAATTAAAAAAAATAGCACGTACCTCTAATGTGTTTTATTTTTATACATAGCGCAGGAACGAAAATGATCATAGCACTTAATAATAACGGCACAAAGGGGGGAAATAACAATAATAAAATAAAAAAATAAAATAAAATAAAAACGTTGTAAATAATAATAACAATAGGAACTTACTTGTACGGTTGTACGCTAGTGACATTGAAGGTAATAATAATTCATAGTCACAATTATTAAGCCATTGCGACACATGCGAATTTTCCGATCGTCACTCATCGAACGGTGGGCGAAGAGTACACACGCACTCCAGAATGCAAAGGAGAGCGGCACGCGGCGGTGTCTGTTCGTCGTCGAATTCGGTGTCGACTATATATGTGTTGTGTATTATTTGAAATTTTTATTTCGCTCTTCCCAGTGTCCGCTACTATAGAGAGACCCGTAGCATCGGCGATGATCGAGGCGGCGGTGGTGGTGCGAGCGAGCGAAGATAAGGAGGCCAAGTGTTCAATATACTCAAACAGCTGACGAGCGAGACGAACAAGTGCGTGCTAAAAAAATATTATGAAAAAAATCCAACCGTCTCCGTTTTAAACAGTCGCGTTTCGGACTCTTGACGGAGCGAAGGGACTTTTCGTGTGAATTTGTCAAAAGGAAATTGTCGTATTGTAGGTATAGTCGTCGATGTAAAAATCGCCGACAGGGTTCGGATTGGGCGGGGGGGGGGGAGAGGGTGTTTGGCGGAAAATCATTCTCCTCCGCTCTCGCCGACTCGAAATTCGATCGTTTATTTACGTTTGCGTGCGCGCGATTTGCGCGTTTGGGCACCACTGGCGGTGATAAAACGTTTCGTTATTGTTACAGATAGATAAGTGATTTTTTTTTTTTTTTTTATATTACTGCAGGTGGGCGAGTCCGACGAGTTCCGTCGTCGTCGTCGCGAAATAGTTGCAGCTGACGCAGAAGGCGGACCGCGAACGAAACGGAGAGAGAGAGAGAGAAAACATAACAAAATTCGCGTAGAAAAAGTCGACGATAATTTTTTTTTTATTATCGTCGTAGACTTACGAGCGGCTCCGTGTGCGCGCGCGGAAGCCTAAAACGTTTTTATTTATTTTTCTCTCTGAAGTGTGTTCTCTCCGTTTCGTTCGAGTGCACGTATCATCAGCGATCGTACGTACACGCACGCACGTTGCGTTACACCCGCGGCTCACACTCCGGTAAGGATTACTGTTACACACGACCGTTTAACCGGGACGGAACATTGTTAGATAATACGAAAATAATCTATGACGAACGTCGTTCGCCGCAGACCGTTTGAATATATTTAATTTTTTTTTTTTTACGTTATCGCTCGGTGACTGTCGTTTTCCGCGATCCGGCAGTTGTTGCGTGCGGCGACGTGTCGCGTCGCCAATTCGCGCCTACTCGCGGTCGGCTAGAGGGATGGTCGGTCGCGTAGTGCCCCGAAAAACGTAGATTTTTTTCTGGGAGAGGGGCGAAATAATACAGTAGTTGTTGTTTTCATCTCCCTCGACTGACTTTTTTTCTTAGTTTTCATCCTCACTTCACTCTAAATAGGTAGTGTTTCCTCGACAATCGTAACTTGTGTTGGTACTCTCAGTGAAATAAATACAAAATTTCAAAATATATATTAACACTTACCTTTATGTCCATTCAATACGTTTTCAGATCATTTTCTTTGTTTTTTATATTACTTATCTCTTGAAATTTAGTTTTTAATCTTAATGTTTCGATTTTACTGCTAATGAAAATAATAATTATACTTGTGTAGACATATAATTAATAATATTTCAATTTTTTAAGTATTCAATGTTTTAGAGGAATTCTTGATTTAGATTATTTTAACAGTAACTAAGATTTTTTATTTGTTTATTTATTTCATAATTAAGTAGGTACCTCTAGTATAATTTATTTTTACACATTATTATAATTTATGCTTTTTAAATTCATAGATAATCTCCATTGTATATTTACATTTGTACTCGTAATGTTAAAATAGTCCAATCTAGTTTATCTTTAAAATGTTTTATAAAATGTAACTACTAGTACAATGATAAATAATTTGGGCATTTTAAATATTTGATTAAGTATTCAAAATAATTTTTTGTTACTCCTAGTTTAAATTCCACAGTAGTAATATAATTATAAACAAAATTTATCATCTCATTTTATAAAATTTAAGTTGCACTGTAAATCATTGAAACTGCAGTTAATTTGTGTACAATAGAACACAGTGTTACGAAAAAAAATGGGGAAAAATAAAAGTACCATATTAGTGATAAATAAGCCATACGAGTACATTATACTTATAATATAAGTAGGATACTATATATCCTGTATAGATATTGATTTTTATATGAGTTAGTTTTTTTCCATTAAATATTATTAGTCAAAAAATATACATGATAAATCCTAATAAAATGAATGTTATCATCATATTTTAATTAATATAAAATATGTAAAATACAGACTATAGAGATGTATAACCACAAATAATCAAGGTTCTAATATAAGCGACACGTACTGTATTAATTGTGATAGTGGAAAATAAATTTTAACAACTATTTAAATTTTGTAATCTAATTGGTTTTATTTTATTATCTTAATATATATTAATTTTGTTTCTAGATTTAATTAAAAATCTGGTGAGATGGATCCTTGGGTGGTCACTCCACAAGAGTGGACACGTTTTTGTGAACATTTTCAAGTATTGAAACCAGTAGGCGGTGTTATTACTGGTGAACAAGCCAAAGGATTTCTTTTACAATCTAGACTACCTCCATTAGTACTTGGTGCTATATGGTAAAATTATAAAAATATTTTTACCATCATTGATTTTATTCATGCCATAATAATATTTATTTGTTTTTTAAACTAAATTTTTAGGGCCTTAGCTGATACTGATGCAGATGGCCGTATGAACATAATTGAATTCACTATCGCTTGCAAATTAATTAGTCTTAAACTTAGAGGTTTAGAGTTACCTAAAGTCATTCCTAGTAATTTGTGGAATTCTGTTCAGTCTCTAAGTAATTAAAACAATTTTGTTTAATTAATATAAACTAATAGTGTATTATTTATATTTTCAGATTCTGTTCCTAAAGCAACTTCTCCGCTTCTTACCAGTCCTCCTACAATGACTCCTGCAATTCCACCGCCTATGACTTTGCCTTTATCTACTGTATCTCCAACAACAGTTTTACCTGCAGTTTCACCACCTTTACCAGTTTCTTCAGCTGCGGTTGGTCTTTCAAATTCTACCATAAGTCCAATTGTAAATCAGCCCGTTCTCAATCAATCGTCTCCAGTACAGATGGCAAACACAACAGTTGTACAGTCTGGTCCTCCACCTAAACCAGCACCACCTGCAGCACCATCTCGTAAGTCCAGGATAACAATTTCAATATTAATTATATTAATTTTCAATTTGGTTTTAGTCACTAGTACTCCAGTTGCTTCTATGCCAATGCCTATATCAATAGATTCACCGTAAGTTAAAAATTATAATTTATTTAATTTAAAATTTAATTATTTATAGTATGTATTAAATTCTGTATTAAATGCAGTTTTGCTTTGGTTCTTTGAAATATATTATATATAAACCATTAGACAATATTATAAAAATTAGTAAATAATTATAAAATATTACTTTAATGTACAATATAATTCAAATTATTCCCCCCCCCCCCCATAAATATTGCATATCTCTAATAAAATTTTAATCTAATTCTAAATGTATGGGAGTTTTAAATGTTCATAATTATATTTATTTGTTGTAGAGGAAATCTAGAATGGGCAGTACCACATCAAACCAAACTTAAGTACACACAGATTTTTAATACCACTGATCGTTTGAGGACTGGTTTTTTAACTGGGGTTCAAGCACGTGGAATCATGGTAGCTACTCAGTTGCCACAAAATGTTCTTGCACAAATATGGTAAAATTTAATTGAATTACTTACATTTTTTAGTTCTTTTTATTCAATTAATATTTTATTTGTTTTGGAATTTGAAGGAATCTTTCTGATATGGATAAAGATGGTCAGTTATGTTGTGATGAATTTGTCTTAGCTATGTATTTGTGTGATTTGGCTAAATCTGGAGAAAAAATCCGTATTCCTCTACCTCCTGAACTTATACCACCATCCATTCGACGTCAACGTCAGAATAGTTTAACTGCTCCAAGCGAAGGCACTCCTGAATCTGATTCTTGTATGATAAATCAAACTACATTTGAAGATAAACGCAAAGAGAATTTTGAGAAAGGGCAAGCTGAATTAGAACGGCGTCGTAAAGCTTTGTTGGAAATACAGAGAAAAGAACAAGAAGAAAGAGAGCGTAAAGAAAGAGAAGAACAAGAAAGAAAAGAAAGAATAAGGTTGGAGCAAGAAAAAAGAAGACAGGAAGAATTAGAAATTCAAATGAGAAAACAGAGAGAGCTAGAACAGGAGAGAGAAGAGCAAAGAAAAAGGGCTCAAGAACAAAGAGAAGCTGCTCGAAAGTAAGTATCTATTATGTGAATTATAATATGCTTATAATTTTTTTAAATAATTCATTGATTAACTTTAAAATAAAGAGAAATGGAAAGGCAGCGCCAACTTGAATGGGAAAAACAAAGAAGCATGGAACTTCAGCAACAGCGGCAGAAAGAACAAGAAACAGTATTGAAGTTGAAAGGAAAAAATCAAAGTTTAAGTATTGATCTACAGCAAATGGTAAGATATCAATTCAAAATGTAAAATTATTACTTTCAGCTATAAATATCTAAACTCAAGATTATAACTCTAAAATCTGTTATTGAACTATAATATCCATTCTGGTGTTTTAGACTGACAAAGTACGTGATTTATCTCAAAAAATTAGTGAAACACGTGCAAGTGTAACTGGAGTGAAATCTACAATTGATAGTATGCGCACAACAAGAGACACTCAATTACATGATATGTCTCGTTTAAAATCTACTTTGAAAGATCAGAATCATCGTCTTATTGTTGTCAGTCAAGAAAAAATACGTTTAGAGGCCAAGAACAAAATTAATGCAAATGTTGAAACTACAGAAGAACAAACTCAATTATCTGTTTCAAACAAAAAATTATCATTAAAAAGCTTACAAGATAAAATTAATGATCTTAATTCACAAGTAAGGCCGTATTTGTTTGGTTAGTACTTATGGGTTTGAATTTAATATTTTTTGCTTTTTAGATTGAACTCAAAAAACAAGATGTTGAAAATAACAATAGTACAGTTGACCAATTAAAGATCCAGTTAACCTCATTAGTTGAAGATTGCGAAAAAATTTACCCTAATTATGAAGAAAACACTAAGAAAATTGCTGAAATGAAGAAAACTAAAGCCAAGGAAATGTCATCTTGGGGTGATGATGCATGGAATTCAGCACCAACTACTGATTGGGTTGAAGAAACTTCCACTCCTACTTTAGGTATAATAATCATTTCATTGTTATATAATTACAATTAATGTTAAATGGATTTACTATACATAGATTCAAGTGCTTATAAAAAGTGTCGAGCTTTGTATGAATTCGAAGCTCGTAATACAGATGAATTGTCTTTCCAACCGGGAGATATTATTATGGTACCATTGGAACAAAATGCAGAACCTGGTTGGTTAACAGGAGAATTGAAAAATAAGACAGGATGGTTTCCTGAGTCCTATGTTGAAACAGTTGACGGTACTGATGACATCCGTGATATAATTGCCAATCGCCAAGCTCCTTTGGAAGACAATTTTGTATCTACTCAAAAACCATTAGAGTAAAAAATATTTTTATTTTTTATAAATGTTGTTAAGTATATAATAAATTTATAACAATATTATAAACTAGGGGAATTGCTGAATTACCAGAAAATGAAGTTAATCATGGTTTTGGTACTGAAGAGGTTAATTCATCTTCCCCATCTACGAAACTTACTTTAGGAGTTGGTACAGCTGTGAATTTGTCTGCACAAGCTATAAGTGATTGGACTGGAAATGACAGCACTCATCTATCACTGAAATCTGGTGATATTATTGAAGTCTCTGAAAATCAAGTATGTACATTAATGATGATTTTATTCAAAATTAATATACTATGCTAGGAATTTAATTTATTATTTGTCATGTATTGGCCGTATTTAATTGATTTTATATTTTATATGTTAAACGTGCTAGTATTAAATAAAAATTTTATTTCTAGGACGATTGGTGGTATGGTAAAACTTCAGACAATCGTTTTGGTTGGTTTCAAAAGTCTTGTGTGACGATAATCGAAAACACAGTCAGTGATACAAATATCCCAGTTGATAAACAAGGTTTATATATTTATTATTTTTACTTATACTAAGTGACTAAAATTTAATTTTACTAAATTTTATCATAAAAAATAGGTTATTGTAACCCAGACTGTTAATTGTTTTAAAATTTATTATAAATTATGTTTAGAATACTACATTGTTCTCTACCCGTATGAGTCTGCAGAACCTGGAGATTTAAACATGAATCAGGATGAAGTTGTTTTAGTAACAAAAAAAGATGGTGATTGGTGGACAGGAACAACTGGCAATAGATCGGGAATATTTCCTTCAAATTATGTTCAATATCTTGATCCTCAGGTAAATATTAAATGAATATAATTGTTTAAAAATTATCTAAATATTGTGAAACTTCATTATTGACATTTCAATTATTAAAAAAGGTGAAATATAAGACTTTAATGAGATATAAATTATGAGTAATTAATACTGATAAATTTGAAACCGTACCTTTTACTCTCGGAAAAATGATTCTAAGTAAAAGAAGTGGGGTGTATCAGTTATAATAAGTTTACAGATTTTCATGTTTTTATATAATTTTATCAAAACTTAATCATAAAAGAAAAATTGTACCAATGTATTTCTGAATTGTTTTTATTAAAGTAAGATCAACTTAAGAGGAAATTGAATCAAGTATAATCTTCTAACGCTTATAAAAATTGTTTGTGCTTTTCTGAAAAAAATATTTTTTATTAGAAAAAGAAACTTGTATAGAATCTTATATTAAATTTCAAACCTTAAGTATTAATATTGAAATGTTTATGAATTTTTAAATCCATAAGTTTTTAAGCAAATTTTTTTTAAACAAAAGAGGTATTTCAACTATTTAGAATTAGAGGCTAATTTACCTGACTTCTTTCACTCTGAATTGTTTTTCTAAAGAAATAGTTCATAGGTTTAAAACTTAAAAGACCAATTACCCAATATCAATTATTCGTCACCTGTATCTCATCTGACAAGAATCTCAAAAATTATAATTTTTTTATATTTATACTTATAAAGTTATAAATATTAAAAATTCTCAAAGCTTATAATTTTTTTATATTTACACTAATAAATATTAAAAATTGAAGTCATTTTAAATTTTCTTATTTCTATATTTTTCAATTAGGTAGTGAGTTTTAAATTTTGTTTATATTATTGTATTTATATTTCATAAAAATGATTTAATTTAATATAAATAATTTAATCATGCAGCCTAAAGAAGAAACCATTGTGAATAAGAACCCTCCTTTAGAAACAGCTTCTTCAGTCAAATCAGAAACATCTGTTACTTCATCTCCATTGACTACTCCTATTCTGCTAGAACCTCAAAAACCTGGTGGTAGTAGATCTGTGACACCTGATTTAGCATCAACAAAGGTATGATTTTATTATTGCTTTATGTTTCATAATATCATGTTATTCTCAATGCTTGACTTATTTATTCACTAATTTGTTTTTAAATAATACACTTCCTATCACATTTTCCTTATTATTCTACGCTCGTGTATTTTTTATTGATTGTCCGTCGCTGCTTATTGCTTGTGTTTCATGTCGTCAGAGAGAGAGCAGTGCAACTGAAGATAGTGAAAATGACGACAAGGTAAAATTATGCTTTCAGTGTGTGTTTGCATGATAATTATGTTAAATGTCATAATATATTTTTCAAATGCAATCATATTACATATTTTCATATATGTTTTCTTTAGGTTACTAAAGGAACAAAAAAAGCAGAAGTGGCAACTGTAATTGCTCCATACACAGCCACCAGTACAGAACAGTTGAGCTTACAGCGCGGACAGTTGGTAAAAATCAGAAAAAAAACTACCACTGGTTGGTGGGAAGGAGAATTACAAGTAAATAAATTAAATCTAGTCAGTACTTGTAAATGTATTTATTAAAATGTAATTATAGGCGAAAGGACAAAAACGTCAAATTGGGTGGTTTCCGGCATCGTATGTAAAACCATTAGGTAATGCCGGCAGAGCAAATTCACCTGCTACTAAAAGTAATCAACCAGCAGCTCCTGTCGCTGCTACAACAACTCCTTCAAACAGCGCATTAGGTAATGAACTAGTTGATAATTAATTTATTTTGTTTGACAATGAAACAATACAATTTTAATTTACAGAAAAAGTTATTGCTTTGTTTCCGTTTAATGCTGTTCACAATGATGAATTAACATTCCAGAAGGACGAGATTATAACATTGGTATCAAAAGATGAGCAAGCTTGGTGGAGAGGAGAATTAAATGGAAAGACTGGATTATTTCCGAGTAATTACGTGGCACCTCTATGTAAGTAAATCTTATATTTAGTATCTACTAATTATATTAGTAGACTGTAGAATTTGATTATTTAATTTCATTGATTTTTCTTACATAAAAAAATTTATGTTTCAATTATTAACATTATAAATGTGATTTTGATATTTTAATTGATTTTAAAGAAAATAATTATCTCAATTCATTACCAAATAATAAAAACAAATCTTATTAAATATATTTAATTCGGTAAAAACATTTCTTTTTTAATGACTGTTTTATGGGACTACTTGTAAGTAGTAAGTTATTAACACCAAAATTCACTGATTATATTGTAATGGGTTCACAAAATAATAATGAACTCTTCTAAATAGTTATTATATATATATTATTATGATATTTGTAGATAATAAGATTCAACTTATACTAACATCTTCTATATTCTGTCTCTTTTTTTTCTTTTTTGTTTTTTTTTTTTTTTTTTTTTTGTAGGAGTTTGTTATAGTCATTTGTTCACTGGCTAACGACCCATCAGGCGGATGAACTTCAGAATATTAGTATAATTATTTTAAATGAAACCCATGTATTTTTTTTTCTTTTAAGCCTGATTAGTATGTAAGTTGAATAATTATGCTTTTTAAATTATACAACTATGAAAATAGTTTTTAGTCACAAACAAGATTTGTATTATTATATTCACTATTTAGCTGTTGATTCACAATTCCCATCACATCTAATCAATATTTTTTAATTGTTGGGTCAGCCATTAAAAGCATAAATATTATATACAATTTAACTTAAGTATTTACTGTATGCTGAATAGTGTTTTGATTTTCCCCTTTAAATACGTTAATTTTAATTTATAGAATAACATTAAAAATACAAAATTATATTAATAGAATTATTTTACCTTATGATTTACTTAAGTGCAATATTTTCCCTCCATTTTATTATTAAAGTATTTGTTTTAGGTATAAATTATACAACATTGGTTATACTTTGTGAATTTTTATTTTTTATCATTGTTTACGTTTACGAATCTCATTAATTGATGTTCATTATTAATTTATTATGTTTAGATTTCAATGTTACAATATAACTACTTACATTTATGAACAAACGAGTAGTTCTACAAAATCATAATTCTTTAATTGTTTGTTTATATTAACTTATACTTCTATTGTATTCTGTTGAGTGATAATTCTTCTGTCTAATGTTAAATTTGCATGTTTTTTAGCTACCTATATTGTATTAAATACTTAAAATTGTTACTAACTTATATATCATTATATTATAACATTTAGAGGAGTTCATTATACTTAGTTTACGAGTATGTGTGGTAAATTTAGAGATTGAATTCATATTATTTATTTCAAAATATTATATTCTAATCACAATACTTACTCTAAAAATATAAAGAATATTTCAAATATTACAATATTTATATATATATATTTTTTTTGCTAACCATCTTAATCCGAATACTATTCTATTTTCTAATTTATTATTATTAATATATTTTATTGACTGGAGTATTCTTCTTGCTAGTGTAGTTAGTAACATAATTTTAAAACTAACTTAAAGAGACTATTGCTTAAATAATAATTTTCAAATTAAAAGTTCTCTTGCAATACAAGAAAGTAAGAATTTCAATTTTAAATTATCAATAATCAATAATTAACTAGTTTTCAAAACATTTTGCATTTTCTAATACTAAAATCAGGTGTTTGAATAATTAAGTTAATAAGGTAAAATTTAGCCACTGAAAATATTTAACGAAAGTAATACATTTTGAAACTAATTATCTTTCTAACTAATTATTCATCTGGATTTGCTACTTTTTTTAAATAAATTTAAATAAAATATTAATCTTTATGATCCCTAATTAATAATATAATTTTTAGTGATCCTAAAACACTAACAAATTAATATGATTTCATTTTATATTTATGATCAAATTGATTCCTCGTCCTATTTTGCAATTCTAAAAATTATAATAAATAAATATTTTATTTTCTATTAAATTCAAGTTTATAATATCGTTCATACTCTTGTGGTCGGATATGATATTTTATAAAAATTATCTAAAATGTCGTATATATATTATAACCATGTAGCCGAAGTAACAATTAAGGTGAAATTGAATAAAGAAGAACGAAAACGACAACAACATATTCATGAATTGATAACCACGGAACAAGCTTACATTGAAGATATGACTGCAGTACACGAGGTATGATTATTTCAAATTGTATTTATTAATAAATTATGTTTCATCATCTAATCTTTACATAAATTCCATTCAGATGTACAAACAAAATGTCTCTTGAAGATTTACCGATTGTCCTCCCCTATGTGTGTATGCACGCACATGCTCATGTATAGATAAATATTCTTTTATTATTATTGTTTAAAAAACCTATTCCTCAAACAATGCTAAAAAGTACAAAAGTAACAAAGAACTAAAAAGTCATCTATTATTACTTTTAATTTTTTGGGATACTTGGATATTAGATACTAGATATTCTTGGGAATATTGGTTTTTAAGAACAATGTTGATTGAATGAACCAGTTCAACAGAATGAATAATAATGAATTATCTAAATATAACTAACATTCTCATAAATAACATAATATCCAAAAAAAAATAATAAAACAATCATCTATCAGTAGTTTCAAAATAAAATATATATTAAAACTGATGATTTAAAAAATTTTAATCACAAAAAATTTGTAGATAATTTGATAATGTTGAGTTAGTTTTGTGAAAATTTGCATCTCAAACACTTGATAAGTTGTTTTTATTTTTTTATTATTTGGAAAGACAATGAATGAGAAACTTGTATTAAAATTCCATGCTTTTTATCTAATACAAATAATTTTATCGTCAATAATCGAATAGAAAACTTCAGAAAACTGAAAACATACAAAACAAATTAAATTTTATTGAAAACGAATATCGCACAAATGTTCATGTTATTTTTAATAGTTTTTCTCCATTCTTAGGTGAAAAAGCATATTATAACATATATCATATTTATACATTTGTTAGAAATAATCTAATATTTGTCTAAATTATTAATTAATTTAAATATGAATGTATAATTTAATGTTTATATATTGTTTAGGTATTTGAAAAGCCATTACATGAAAGCGGCGTTCTCACTGCTTCTGATATTCGTAAAATTTTTATCAATTGGGAAGAAATCATAGAATGTAATCAAATGTTTTTAACGTAAGTTATTATTGATTTTAAATTTATCTAAGTACACTTATACCCATTCAATTTTAAATTAATTATATATTCATTTGAACCATAATTATTTATAATAATTAAAATATATTTTTTTATTGTTTAAATTATTTTATTAATGTGATTATTTACTATTCCTTTCAATATTAAATAAGTACTTATCCATTCTTATTTTTTAAGTATTATATTAGAATAATTTGCTATCATAATCGTGCATTAATAATTATTAAAAAAATATTTTACAGATCACTTAGAGTGCGTAGAGATATGAGTCCTGCTGGTATCGTGCGAATAGTTGGTGACGTTTTATGTGAACACGTAAGGTACAATGTGATAAATGATCAAACATATATTACATATTTCTTCTTTTATTTTAGCTTCCGAGGATGACTCGATACGTGCGCTTTTGCAGTTGTCAATTAAACGCTGCGATCACTTTACAAAAACTTACTGAAACTAATCCAGCTTTTTGTGAAGTTACCAAACAATGTCAAAGTAATACCCGCATCAAAGGATTGCCTTTAAGTTCGTTTCTTATTAAACCTATGCAACGGATCACTAAATATCCTCTTCTTGTACAAAAAGTATGGATACCATATTTGCTATGCATTTTAGCATAATAATTTTTATCGACCTTTTTTTTTCACAGATTTTAGAACACACCCCATCTTCTCACCCGGACCACATACACTTGGAAGAGGCTCATGCTAAAGCCGAAGAAATATGTCTTCAGGTAACATTTATAGTTTGTGAAATAAAATTGTTATTACTCATTTCAATTTCATTTTAATTAATAGGTAAATGAAGGTGTTCGGGAAAAAGAAAATTCTGACCGTCTAGAATGGTTACAGACTCATGTGAACAGTGAAGGACTAAGTGAAAGATTGATATTTAACTCGTTGACCAACTCATTGGGGTCTAGAAAATTTCTACACTTTGGATCTTTATCCAAGACTAAAAGTGGCAAGGAACTGGTTGGTTTCTTGATGAACGATATGTTCCTTCTTGTTGAACCAGTAAAACCTGGAGTTCTATCTGGACAATCTTTTTCATTTGATAAATTTTCGGGCGATTTATTTAAAATTTACAAACAAGTAAGTTATTGTTGCCCCATTGTTGTTTTCATATAAATTAACTAATAGTTTTTAATCTGTTGATATCTAGCCATTTTTATTAATGCTATTAAACATTGCCGACTCAGTAACCGATAACGCTGAATTTCGAATTGATTATGATAATGTACCTATACTGCTATCAGCATCAAGTATTAATGAACGAAACTTATGGTTGAAAAAATTAAATGAAGCTAAAAAGATTTTAATTGTTAGCGAAAAAAATCAAAAACAACTATTGGAATCAAGTAAAGTGATATTCAAAATGTTTTATTACAAAAATTACAATACAATGTTTTTATACAAATTTGTTTGTTGTAGAAAAAGCAGATTTTGGTGCTTGTGGCAGAGTCTTAGTTTTTGTTATGGACGGAAAGAAACTTCAAAATCCAAAACTAGGTAATTTTCAATAAATAAATAAATAAATTAAAAACATTCGTTTAGTAAGTTAAACTAGTCGATCCATTTCTAAAATTTTATTCTATTTATTTTTTTTTATGATGATATGTTGTAAAGGAAAAAGAGCAATATTTTGCGAAGTAAGTATGGGATCTCGAAAACAATGCACACAAGTAAATGAGTCCCCCGATCCTAAGTGGGATTCATCCATGCAGTTCCTTGTCAAGGACATTCAAGATGATATCCTCTGTGTGACAGTATTTAATAAAGGCCACTATTCTCCTGATGGTAGTAAATTTTATTTGTACACAATTTATTTCAAAATAAAGCCAAACAAATTTATTTTCATTTTTTTAAGGTTTAAGATTAATATTTTTCACGACTTTTTTCAGAATTCTTAGGACGATCTGAAATCCGTGTATCAGAGATAATTCAATCAACTAAAACTAGCAGAGGACCTCTTACTAAAAATTTACAATTAAGAGAAGTGAAAACTGGTGTTATAACGTTAAAATTAGACATATGTTTATTTGAAAAAAATTGAGTATGTTTTACAAGTAAGGCGAGTTATATCTTCTGATTGAGTTAAATTATATTTTCAAATTTAAATATCACATAATATGTTTTTAATCTTATTTTTATACCAGTATTACATTAGTTTTATATGCAAATTATTTAATAGATATATTATGAACCTACCTTAATGTTACCAATTGGCAATTATTATTTAAATTTAACAATTATTAGATCGCATTGAAAATAATTTAACTTTACCCACCTATTTTTTTTCTATGCTATTATTAAAATATACAAATAAACTTATCAATTATTGTGTCATGTACTAAAGTTATCATTTGCATTTAATCGTGATCTAGATAGCATATGTTTTATATAATAATTATAGCAGCTATAGTTGTTTAAAGAATTTTATGTTTAATTATTGTATCTTATTAATAATAATTATACAAAAACAAATGTCTATTATTATTTATTACTAATGGCTATTTTTATCTGTTGTTTCTGGCAACATATTGGCCCAAAAGTCATTAAATTGACTATTCATACTCGGTAATTTTATAGAAATTGAAATATGATAAATAGTTGTAATGATCATTGTTGTATTATGTTGAAGTTTAGGACAAAAGTTGTCTTTTACTCTTCTTCGTTTTCAACTTGATCTACTATTAACCTATTTTTCTTTTTTTTTAATATAGAAAATTTACAATCTGTTACTCGTATGGTAAAATAAGCATAAGTGGATAAAATAGAAATATAAACATTAGCAGCAACAATAACAAATAGTTATAAACACTTACAAATAGTTCCTACTTATTTATATATAAGATACTAATATTATTTTACATGGATAACGCTTGAATTGAAGAGGTCAACCAGCAACAGTAATTCGGTGAGAGCGGTACTAACCTATTCTAAATTGTTTCTTTAATAACAGAAAAGAAGACATACATATTAGGCAGGTGAAAATAAAATAGGTAAATATGTTATTAATTTATTATCCTTAAATTATAATCAACTAAAAATAGATTTAGGTATATCTCTCTCAATTTTATTACCTATAATAAATATAAAACAATATGTGTACAAATCATAAAATATTCTTAGACATAATAAATTAATATGCAAGCACATAAATACAGCACTACAGCTTACCTATAGCTGGCAATAAATTACTTTAAACAAAAATAGTATTATTATTGAGCTTGATTTCATTATTATTTATTTAGGATCTTAACAACAAACAATATTAGTATAAACATATAATTTATATACACATTTATTACAATATTTAGGAAAAATGTTATCTTAAAAATATTGTTAATGAAAATAAATAATTATATTCTAATTTTTTTTCTTTTTTATAAAAGTCTTATAAATATAAATCTAAATAAATAATATCTATTAATTAATGTATTTTATTAAAAATAAATATATGTGCGTATTTAATACTATTATTACTGAGTAATCCTTTAAATTTCACAATTTTTAATATTGTTAGGTTTATATATTTATTTTAACTTAGGTACACGTTTATTTCTATCTTTACATTATATACACAAGTAAATAAGAGCACCCACTCTCTTAAAGTGTAATCAGTTTTACTTATATGTGGGTCATCAATTTATTATGTCGATAAAAAAAATTGTAACCCTCATTACTTTTTTTTCAATGAACGTGTAGTATTGATGTAAAAAATGTTTAATTTTTTATTGACTTTTTGGCTCTTTCAGATGGCTCTGATTTTTTGTCTTTGGTTTCTTCCGGAGGAGGGTTTATCGGCATAAAACCTCCGACTAATTGTGGCTTAAAGTTGTCTGGATCAAATTTTTCTGTCGATGCAATCACATCACCGGCTTCGTCTACTCTATCAGAAGCATTATCGATTTGTGTTTTTCTTACGACCGACCATCCGTTACTGTTTTCAGGTAATTTTAAGCTTGGTTGAAAAGGTATTTGGAAATTTTGTAGTAAAGGTTTGTGACCTTCGTCGACTATTTTATGATTGTCTTCTGAAGTTTTTAGCGTGGCTGTGATTGGTTTTTGTGAGAGTACAACATTTGGGGTCGAATCACGAGTTGCTATTGGAACATAATCTTGCAGGTTCGGCACTAGTTCTTGTTCATTATTTGGTTTGATATTATCCAATTTCGTTGGACTGTATGCTTTGTACTCCAATGAAGACGTGTTTTGATTTTCATCGGGTTTTACAATTTGGTACGGAAAATCTGTTTTTAACGGTTTAATAACAGTTGTCTTGGTTTTTAGTATCGGAACGTCAGATCTGTCTTTCACGTCCAATAACACAGAATCGTCTATTAATTTTTCAGATTGCTTTGGCGGAGAGTTTGTCGCATAAATAATATGTACGGGATTTTCTTTGATATCATCTCGTGTTTTCATTGGAGCTCCGTGTTGGATCATTTGCAAAGTAGTTACTTTTGCAGGCTGCGGTCCAGTTCTCTGCAAAATTCTCGTTTCCTTTTCGGGAATATCTAATATTTCCTCATCAGTGTTTTCATCATTTCTGTCTACTTTTAAGAATTGAGGTTTTGGAAGAGGCGGAGGTCTTAAATGATCCATTGGAATCTGAACCCTTTCAATAGTAGCAGAATGCGACTGCGGTATCATTGGTGGCGTATCGACCTTAGCATTCGGTCTAAACTGAGGTAAAATATTTGGCAAATTTTGCCTTTGAGGTGGTGGTGGTGGTGCACCGTCGCGTTTTGGTGGTGGATAATATGAAGGAGGTTTCGGTATGTTTTCCCACTGAGGTCGTGGATATTGTTGTGGTTTCTGAACAGGCCTCGGTGGAGGAACCAGCGGAATAGACGTAGTCGATTTAAGCTTCATTGGCATTGTCTGATTAACAACGGTTTCGGTAGAACCATCTTCGACCATCAATACTTGACCGATGCCTTGTGCCGGACGTATTTCTGTTCGCTCCCCGTCCATACCGATCGAGAAAGATGTTTGAAGCGCGTAACTTTTGTTGTCTTCGTTCGGCTGTGTTTTTATAAAATGGTTTATTACGTGTTTAGGAGGTTTAAACTTGGACGTATCAGGTTGACTTTGCGGGACGGTATTTTGAGGTTTGGTTTTCATGTACATTTCTGACTGTACTGGATAGGGCTGAGGCCGCCCTGGCAACGGTTGAGGTTCTGTGTTTACCGGTTTTCTATTCATATCAATCTGAGACGTTTTTATTATTGGTATTTCTGGTTGATACGGTCGACTTTGAATCGGTGGGTTCACCGGTCGGTTCGAGACCGTACTCGTGAACTGTTGCGCATAAGTGTCGGGTCTAACTTTGTAGTAAACTGTCTCGAATTGATCGGTTCCGTTCATTTTCGGTGGTTTGGGTTTTGAATAAGTCGATGACGATTCCGGTGGGTACATTGACGTGTCGGGTTTGTTGTTGTTCGGTGTCAATCTCGAGTTGTTGTCGTACACAGTTTCGTGCGGTTTATTTGAATCTTGCATTTCTGGTTGTGAAGGTCTAGATGAATATACCGGTTCGGACACCGGTATCGAAGGTCTGGGACTCGATAATTGTTCTTTTTGATTCAGAGATATACCCGATGAAACGTGAGCCGTAAATGTCATTGGTACTTTACTATTAGTTATCAACGGATATGTTTTGTCGTCAAAATGATAGTTCCCCGGCAATGGTTTGAAGTTTTGACTATATTCTTGATGTTCTTTTACCGTCGACTTAATCGTGTCGTAATCGGCGAACGACGTCCCGTCGAGTTTGGAATCGATTTCTGGCCTAGAAGTCGTTATTGTCCCGGCCGTTTTGTTCAAAACCATCATCGAAGGGCCGTTATAAAGTTTTTCCGTCGTCGTCGAGCTCGTTGTAGGGGCTGCAGTGGTAGTAGTTGTTGTGGACGTAGTCGTAGTTGGTTCGGGTGTGATGAATGATTGTGGATTATGGTGCACAGCCGTTGTTGGATTCGTCGTGGATGTGGTCACGATGTTTTCGGACGCCGGTTCTTGTGGGTGGAAATAATCGTAATCATAAGCGGATTCTTCTTCGTATTCCTGAGGCGGAGCTGCTGTTGTAGTAGTAGTAGTAGTACTAGTAGTAGTCGTAGTAGTAGTCGTCGTCGTAGGTCGTGTGATCGTCGTGGGCTTGACGGTAGTCTTAACAGTGTTGTACCAAGAGTTTGTCGAAACCGTGGTCGACGGCTGAGGCATTTTGTGATTACTGAGCGACGACCCGCCGCCGGAGCCTTGGATTTTCGTGTTCGCGTATGAGCTAGACATCAAGGGAAATTTATCGCTCGAGCTGTATTTGACGGGCAAGTTTAAAAACTGATAGATGTCCGTCTGTTTGTTTTTGTTATTGTTGGGCTTGATGTCGTTGGGTCTGGGTAAATTGGGTTCTACCACGTCTTTCCTGTCTATTGGGTCGCCTTTGTAATCATACGGCACCTCCTCCAACTTGGTGTCGTAATCGTAATACTCGTCGGATCTTTGATTCGGGGGCTTCGTGTTGAAGTCGATGGCGCCCAAGTTGGGATCTACAACAAACGGTTCGCCCTTGTTGAACGGAAACAACCCCGGGTGGTAGCCGTTTTTTAAGGTCATGGGTCTTTGCGGCACTTCTTCCACGGTCGCCGTCACGGACGACTCTTGGTGGTTGGCCGCGCACGCAACACACGCCATTATTACGACGCCGCATAACTTCAGAACGGACTCCATTTGCACCTGAAAGAAGAACAATATAAATTCTCGTGCAGGACAGGCGAACTGGTTTTAAAAGGGATATCGAATGTTTTTTATTATTATTATTTTTTATTCAATAACAAAACATTTGAAGGAACATGACCGTCAATCACGCATGACCTTGACCATATTAAGAACACGCATTCGTGTACCTATATGCGAGCGTATGCGTGTTTGTGTGTGTGTGTGCCGCGCGTACATAATAATATATGTTGTCACAACTTTCTTTTTGAACGTGAAGTACCTACTCATGACAATGAAAGAACTCGTTAGCATACATAAATAGCACAAAGAATATACCTAGGAATAATTTTAATTTCACTGCGCGCAACGTGTTTTCCCCGGAGTGTAGGTATATACTGTTATTTTACGACAACGTATCTCGTTATAATAAAAAGACGTGCAATTATGTTGTCTGCAAAATTATACAGCAGCACTGAGGTTAGATTTTCGGTGTTTGAATGAAATAATACTACGTATAATCGTGTAATCGTCAATATTGTACATTTTGCAGTTGCGTTGTGCACGGATGTCTATTCGAACGTGAAGGAAAACTCGCGCCGATGGAACGCGCAGGTACCTTACTTGATTTACTATTCAAACGATACGATGATAATTAATGCTTATTTTTTAAATTAAAAAAAAGAGAAACATTTCGCCTACGAGTTGGTATAATGTTAATTATTGGTAGGTAACTCTGTTTTTGAGGTTTTTATTGGTTACACTTTAAAATTAATAACTTAGGTGCTAACTGTATATGTCTGACGGCGAAGGAAAAAGAAATTAAATAATTGTTTAGTTGAATATCGTTTCCCATAATACTATAAAAACCCGGTTAGTCGTATTAAAACTTTATTATGCGCGATGAGATTATTTCGAATAATTTTCAAAACGTTTTTTCACGTTGAAATAATAATATGTAAGAGCGTGGTGGCGTGTAATGTTATATATTCATCGGCTCGATCTCTGAATGTCCGCTAAAGGCGGTAGTAGTAGTAGGCACTGGCAAACGAGTGTGCTACAAAAACCAGTTACACGGAAATGCAACGTACATGACGTATAATATTATACATTCATATTATATTTTTGTATGTACGGTTATAATCAGGACAAAACGTAGGTAGGTTAGGGTTACGGGTTATTAATAACCAGAGTACACGCATTATATAAAAAAAAAAAAAAAACACATATCGTATATGTTCGTGGCAATAACATATTTATTCAACCAAACACTATACATCAATTGTCCTCAATACGCGTCTATTGAACTACACATTTTTCTTTCTTTCTTTTTTTTTTTTTTTTTTTTTTTTTGGCCCACTTACGATCCAACCGAAACCAATTAAAGTCATATTATTATTTAAATATACACGAATACGTATATGATAAATATTATATTAATTTCAAATGAAAGTCTTTTGCTGCATTTTATTATTTAGTCGGTTAAACGAAGGGGAGAATATTAATAAACCCATTTGACGGAGGAAACGTTCGTTTGTTTAGGCGTATTAGTTTCTCTTCGTTGCATTTTCACATGGGCGGTGTAATTATTAATAAGTAACTTCTGATGTTTATTTTCTCGCGATAAGTGTATTTTTTTTAATTTTTTTTTTTTTTTTTACCTCACTATTACGGCGTACGATGTCGAGAGTGATGTTACAGTAACAACGGACGTCGCGAGCGCCACGCAGTATATTTTGATCACACATTGTACGATGATGTGTATCTGCCGATTTTATGATTTTGCTTACTTTTTATTATCTCTAAAGCCGAGCCGATGAAACGAGGTTTCATATTTACGATTTCGAATTTTATAATTAGTTTTAATAGAATTATTTCCTCGGAGCAATATTCAATGTAAAAATATATATTTTATGCGAAAAATACTTGTATTTCCACAGTCACTTTCTTCCTTATCCGGTTTCTATTCCGTAAAGCTTTACTCAGGTTAACTAGATTACTTTTTACTATTTACACTATTATATACGAAACAGCATTCCGATGAATTATAAAAATTCATCTCGAAAATAAGAAGACTATTTTTTATTTTTTTTTACTTACGTTTTCTAGTATCTGCGTGAGATTGTCTCATTAGTTCTTAATAGAGATATCGATCCCGCGAACCTTATGATTCGTGTCGTCATACGCATTTAATATGTTAGATGTTTTTCAGACGAATTTCAATTTTAAATAATTTTGCCTACACGCGTATAATTTAGTTTACTAACGAATTACAGAAATCACGTACGTGAAATCGTTACTTTTGTCATACCGCATTTAATTGAGGTGAAAAAAAAAACACAATCATCATTAACATTTAATAATTAAAATGTTTAGTAAAAAAATAAATAGCCAACTTTCTAGAAATCAAAACACACAACAATAGCTCTGTATGTGTATTTGTCGAGTATACATTCCAAATATTAAACCATTTCGTCGACCACAGTGTGAGTTCATTGACTTAAGAATATTTTCGTTAATATTTTATAACGGTCCCCAAGTATTCATGTCGTAAAGGGGTTTCCGTTATTTTTTTTTCCCTATAGTTCGCGTGTTTAAAATATAAACTTGTATTCAGCTTTAAATTAGGCAAACGTCTCGTTTTTCTGTTCATAAAATCAATTGTTGTGTAACGCGAGTTTTTATGTGACGTTGATAAAGTGACCGCATCATGTACATTCCCATCTACTCTTATTTATATAATTAGTTGCGAAAAAAAAATCTAACGAATTAGCAACGGGTATCCGTGAAAACGTTTTTCAGATGTTAATAACTTTATTATAACTATAGATGTGAACAAATATTGACGATGTGACGGAAAAAAAAACCGAAACCAGTAATTTTCCGGTGGTTACGTTTTGGTCAACAACCGGCCGGATGAAACAGGACAAATATTTTTCAGGTCAAAAACCTTCGACGTGTTAAAAAGTAAGGACAAAAAAAAATTAATAGAATTTTAATGAAAAAGAAAAAAAAAATTGGAACTTTATAAAAGATTATGTTATTTTATCGGTAGGAATATTAACAATAGGAAAACGTCTGAATATAACTTAACGTTGATTTTTAGTGATGTTAAAACGGAATTTACACGAAAAAATTCAAATTTCTATCGTGACTGGCGAAGTCGTCGCAAACGCGCCGTCGATAATAATTATAATAATATATAGTATTTTTTATAAACTGCTCATATAATATGACTATGTATTAGCCATATTATGTATCGCAGAGTATATAAAAAGTCTGATATTTCTCTACAATATTAAATCTATTGTAACGATGTACACGAGTAATAATGTGAAAAAACCTATATAGGTTTGTTAATCGGTCCTTCCCAAAAAAAAAACATTAATAGTTTTCAAATGTTCGATGTGTCGTTCGATATAAACTTGGTAGTTTTTGACCTGTTTCGCGCGTGCCTGTATATACATTATCTTGTCTAGCCACCGATCGGTAACATTTATTTATTATTAGTTGTTATAGTGTGTGGGTGGATATGATCTAAAATCAAGGATACGCTTAGGGTGTTTGTGAGACTCGGGACGAAAATATTTGTGAGTAGTAATAATATTAAAAATATATGTACTCTTTCTTTACCGTTCATATCAATTGTCCAAAAACAAACGCATTTACAATCTGTCTTGATTGACAGTTCTATAATAATTGGTCAGTTGTTGTGAACATTTGATCGGTTTCAATGAAAAATATTCAGCATTTTCATTCGGTAAGTTATATGAGGTCATTATGAGATGTTTAAAAATCGTAAACTTCATTAATTTTATTATTTGTTTGCGTGCTTAGGGATCAGCCCCGGAAGGACGACTCCAGCTGTTACAGTGAGATCGAGCGGGGAAAAAGTCACCGAAGTCTATACGAGTCTGCAGAATTTTATCATAAGCCTCGCCGCCGTCGTAGTATAGTTGCAATAGAAACGCGGGGACGCGTAAAACCTGATTGAAATACGTTTCGAAACTAAACTCGTCATAAACTCCGGACGATTTATGGCTATGGCACCTGCACGGGGGAGGGAGACGTGTTTAGAGTCAGCGGCGTCCGTGGTCAATCGATAGAATCGCGCACCCGTCATGAGTAAGACAATCCGACGTTTTAATAGAATATAACATATTAAACTCCATACGAATAATCGAGTCCCAGAGTTTAGGTTCCTAAAGTTCCTTTCTTATTCTAAACAGTAAACTCGTAAAAAGAAGACCCAAAATCGTTTGAACATTTACATTTTTCTTTATTTAAATTTCGAATTTATAAAAATATCACTGCGTATAAACGGTAAACTGTATACCCGCGTATTTTTCGATTTTCAAACGCATCGCATTATATTGCGGAGCCAATTGCACTTTTAAATCCATTCGATTTCGGGTTTTCCACGGTGTTGGATGTTATAGATTATGACTTAGGTGCTTACTTACCGTCGGCTAATTTCAATCTGTTTTCGTGTTTCAGCGCGATCGTCCTGTCGTCGGTTGATCACAGCAGCAGCAGCAGCAGCAACAACGACACACGGCGTGGTGTCCGCGATTTGAAACGGGACGAGCGGTTATGTGCGTGACAGGCTCGAATGATGAAGAGTTCGCGTCGTCGTCGACCGGTGGAGCCGCGGCGTACGACTGCGATCGCGAACCGAGAGCTGCCGCGGAAGCCGGACCGGGCAGATGAGCCGCGGCGGCAGGAGGAAGGAGCGGAACGCGCCGCCGCCGCCGCCGCCAGTGAGGTGCGCGCGTGAGTGTATTTTAATGGTAAGTGGCATATCGCAAGTAATATCGTCTCGGGACGGATCGAAATAGTCGATCGATCAATTCTTTTTAGCGGCGCCCCGATCCTCGTGTTCGCGTACGACGACGGACGCGCAATATTGTTGTCTCGCTGTATATTTAAATTTAGGCGGATTTACCAAGTAAAAGTGTGACGCACGCGTTCTTACGTCTTGCACCCTTTACGCGTCGGTAATTCGCTTTTAAATGAATCTGAATAATCTGACGATTCGTTGCGATAGATTTCAGAATTTCTATATGAAACGAATATGGTTTATTTTTATTTATGAAATCCTGTTGACGTTTATGACTATTGTTTTCACAGTAATGAAAATTTATTAAAATCCTTTACTCGAGAAAATCGTAATAAAAAAAAAAAGTAATAGATGAAAAACTGGAAGGGCTCGCGGCTATCCCCTTTAGTTTCCTTAGTTGCGTTTGCGAGTCGTGACCGTCACGGGGGCGTCGCGATCGTTAAATTGTAGTTTACGTTTTAACAAGTCGGTATAGTTATCTCCCTCTAATCAGGGACTCGGCTTGTGACGTTTAAAACTAAAAAGAATAAATCTACGTTCGAGGTTTAGATTACAAGGGGAGGGGGGGAGAAGGCGCTCAAGTCTCACCTAGCAGTTCCCTGTCCCCCGCGCGTACTGTATTTAATAATATTGTGTTTGTAGTTTTGTAAATGTTATATTTTTAATCGACGGCGGCGTGCCAAAGTGATTTTTCTAGGCGATTTCTTTAGAGAAAATTCCGATGGTTTGGCGGGCGGGCGAGTGTGTAAATTACAGGCGTGTAAAAACGGCGCGTTTACAGTCGAATCGACTGTTTTTTTTTTTTTTTTTAATTGGAAAAAAGAAAACGTAAAATTGAAGTCAAAGAGAGGGCGGGTTATCGAATCGCCGAACTCGCTTCGGGTCGAGAAGAAATGTTTGGCACGCCGCAATAACAATAAACGCATCTCGGACGATTAGTCGGACGCGCTGCGGCGGCGGCGGCGGCGATGAGGTTGTTCCGCGGCGGAGTCTAGACTCTGGAGAGAGAGCGCGATGTTTTCGTGAGAGGCGGCTGCGGCGGCGACGGCGACGAGAGGGCGGGCCGGACGAAAGAATGCGATCGCGCGCGCGTAGCCCACCGCCGCCAACCGGACCCGCGCGTTATACAGAGGGTATACAGTTATTTGGTTGCTCCGCGGCATACTCGGCGATTTTCCGTCCGTCTTGTTATTATGTCTTATGGTCTGGTTTTACACCTTATCTCCTTCTCAATCGCGCGTGTGTTACAACATATACGCGGGCACTCCTCCGCCGTACAGAGGACGATCGTCGTCGAGTTTCGGCGGTTTTCGGACGACGACGACGACGCGGCGCACGCGATTATTCCACGCGTTTACGATTAGTAACGTTATACATACGTATTTTCATATACGTGTTTTCCAATTTTATTTATTTTTTTCTCCTTATTTTTTTGCATCTCTGTTCGATAGCGTTTCGACGGTCTAGTCCGGACCCCTCTCGCCTATCTACTCGCACGAGTCTGGTCGGCGATTTCCCGTTGTTCTCCGCCTTTTGTCACGGGGATTTCATATAATATTTTCTATATACCTACTACGTATGTATCACGCGTCGAATATAGTTTTATTTTCACCCGGCGGCGTTTTACTTACAAAACGTTGTTGTTGTCGACGCGATTCAGAATCAATGCGGGTTCGCCACCGTGTAAATGACACACGTACGATACAGGAGGCGGCCCGTGCGGGACGTCGATTGATTCGTTATTTTACATCAACGTGCGTGCTGCACGCGGGTACACGTGCGAGTTGTAGCGTTGCTAAATATCGAACCCGTTTGGTCGCGACCGAAGGAGCGGCGAAGAAGAAGCGTTCTTCAATCGGTATTTTCGAGTTTTTCTCCGGCTACGCGCGCTTTTAGATAGATATGTCGCGGATATCAGCTATTGTTTCGTCGGAATAGTGTTTTATCGACTCGTCTCGAAACTATTTTTCACGGCCGCCAGCCATTTTCGTACACTTTCAAAGTCTACCGTTAACACCGACCGTTTTGATTTGAACGCGCCCGTTTTTCCTATTTTTCGTATACTATTAAACCGTCTACAGCTACTGGTATATCGGTGGATTTACAGGACAGACGTCTCTACTGGGCCTAGAAGTCCTAGACCTCCGATTTCTTACCTAAACCCGTGTGGTTTTTTAAGTCATAATATTTTTCAACGTTATACTTCGCAAAAGTTAATTATAAAAATATTTTACTATTTAGTTGTTTACACGACTACCAGTGGCGGTTCGTGATAGTTTGATAAATGGTAGTGCGATAACATTTATTTCGAAGGGGCATATTATTATTACTATAGTGTAAAACGTAGAATTTTTTAATTTTATTATTACGTTTCTTTCTCGCGAAAACCCTATGCTATGTTATTATCATAACCATCATGAGCTATTATACGCGCGCGTACGCGGTGCTGTGTGTACATTTACATATACTTATAAACAGGTGTCGATGTACAGTCAAGTCGTGTTGATTCTCGAACGGTTTTATACTGTCAGATTTTTTTTTTTTTTTTCTTATTTCCCGACACGTTATACGAAATAATAACCGTTATAATATTTTAATAGGTATACATTTATAACGTTTACGGTATACTTACATCATTGTCGCTCGTAGTACCTACCTAACAGCTGTTACGTGTTTGTGGACCGCCAAAAATAATTGAATCTAAATGGAGGGGTGGGGGGATTCTAGCGCATAGCGATGCTGTAAACTCGCGGCGGCGGAGAGGAAATTTTTTCTACACGTCGAAAAACGGAATATTTTTACGTCGTCGTTTTGAAACGAAATCACGCGGGTATTATATTATCATGTCCACTGTTATTTATAAATTATAATTATGAAATTATGTTTACAGGTATTGTGTTATCCGGGGGACCAACTCTTGTTTTATTCGTACAATATACATCCTATCGACTTCATATAATCGGTGGTGGGTTTGAAGCCGAGGTTCAGAGAGGCGGATTTTTAAACATTGCTTGATAAGTATTCTTCTCAACTCGTCGAAGGCCCAAAATTTTGAGTAAGTTTATAGCTAAACTAAGTTTTTTTTTTTATTCGACTGTTAATCCACCGAATCGAGTGATAGGAAATTTCATCGTTTATAATGCTGCCGTGTTTTAATTTAAAAAAAAAACAAAACAGAAATGAATCTGGTTGTTATCGTTACGCCACCGGTACTACCTGCTACTTATAAATCCGAATATAACTATGCATTTGCAAGTTAGACACGGATACTACTAGTATAGAATACGATTACCATATGACGCACGTCATATTTTTATAGGGTCATAATTGTATGTTCGAATGGAGACTCATGTGGTGATATCAACTGTTATTATATTCGATACACCTATAACAATTGTTATTTTACAACAGATCCTACTCAAATTTCGTTGTATGTAAATAATGAAACGCGTAGTAGTTGTATACAAGTATTAGGTGTATTATTGTTATGAAAAAAACAACAAAAACATTTACCCACCTACTTAACTGTAAATTCATACCTTCCTCGCACGGCAAGCGTTTTGAAATATAAGAATAAGAAGAACAGTGTTTTTGTATAGGAAACGTATGCGATTTTTTTTTTTAACGCGTTTTATTAATTACTCATCTTCGTCGTCAATGACTATTAGGAGACGTACCTAATACCCATTACGAGATTTACGTTTTATTATTTTATAAATTAATTATTATCGAGTTACAAAAACGTTACCGTAAATTTTATTTTCGTTCATTGAGGTCATAATATTACGATTTTCTAATACGTACCGTTCGATCAACCAAAACGTTTATACTAATCAGTTTTTTCCAAACGATGCAACGCGATTCGCTATGTTAGAGAGAAAACGTTTACATTAGCTTCATTAATTTCGTAAAAAATTAATATTAGATTTTATACTGATGAAAATAACATTATGGTCCGAGGGAGAAATCGTTGATAATATTCAACTTGGACGAGCGTACATCTGATAAAGAAAAACCCGGATATGCATACTTTGCACGTGTGCATGACTGTGTCAAAGCCTCAGAGGTATTGTCGTTTTAAAATTGAAAGTAATGAATCATCCGCGCGTTCTAAAAACTAAAAGAATTCTTCGTCAATCTCATTCGCGAATTTGAATAAATACACAACAATTTTCGACAATAAAGTACGTTGATTACTAATTTTTCAGAGAAAAATAAAACTTGTTTGCGACTTTCGCGAATTCCAAGACAAGTATGACGGTCGAAGTGAAAAATATAAATTTCCAAAAAGATATACGTACGTGTGTTCTGTATAGATATCTCCAAAATAGTACATCGTAAATTTTTGTTATAATGTAATGTTTTTTTAAATTAAAATTATTTGAAATATTTTTTAATATGTAAATGTTTTTCAGTGACTTAAAGAAAACAGCCAATCCGAATCTAGAGCTAAAAACAGGCGTCGTCGTTTAAAATTTACGACTTGTACAGTTATACTACGCATACGTGTGAGTTAAACATTTTATTAAGTATATTATTCAGTAACTTTTATATAGATCTCCCCTATCGACATTGTAATAAATAATGTACATTGTATTATATATCGATGATCTCTCGAAATTCTCAATGCAAAGATCGCATGGTTGAAATATTTCACGTGTTTTTGGAAAAATGATCATACTATATAATATAACAATATACGTATATAATACCTGGTATATACCAGGTGTATACGGATAAACAGATAAACGCACGCCCGTCGCTAAAATAAATTAAAATTCCTTTGCCAAAAAAAAAAAAAAAAGGTAAATATCGAATCAAACCTAGGGTGTGCCCGCCGGGGGAATCGCGCGGGTCAGTCTGGAACAGGTTATAAATTACACCCTCGTATACGTATTGATGTTTTATTTTTTTTATTAACGATGTGATCGCATCTTAGCTCAAACCTATTACAGCCACGGCCGTCATAAATAATCAAACTAATACATTTTAACAATTCTGTATCTCGTTATTATCAACCTTAAATCCGTAATCGATTTATCCTCAACGAATGTTTTAGTCGGTCTGAACTCTGTCTACTCGATCATCGCGTAGTCACGTAGGTACTCAATAGCCTGTTTTGCTCGCGCCGCTAAGGGCATGTAACTTATTGTTATATTCGATGTCAATGATGTATGGAGATCATCAATTATATTCACTCCCTTCCACCCTCGTTCGCTACGCTTTGCACTTCATTTGCTCGGCTGGCCGAGAGCCGATATTTGATTATTATTGTTATGTTAATCTGTATAACACAATGACAAATCGTCAAAGTCTATAGACGGTTTTCAACGGAGTTTATCGAAAAACTATCAACAATCCTTCAAAAGCGAATGGGTGAAAACATTTTAGTCCACTTTCCGTGTGTTTTGTAAACCGGTGTGAAATTCGAGAAATGACAATCGATTTAATGGTACAATTATTCGTAGAATAAATACAGTTCTCTGATTGAAATCACTTTTCTCGTCCCATAAAGTGTTTTCCGAGAACAAAACCTAATAAAACATATCGACGGTAATTTAGCCGGCGGCTCTCTAGTTTTGCCGAGAATCTAAAATCAACAGAACCGAATGCGATAAAAAAAAATGTTAAATGTGATTAAACAAAAGAAAAAAAAATTAAATCGGTTGTCATTTGGTTTTCCTCTTTGAAGCAAAGTGGTAGTGAACACGGACGAAACAAGTAAATCAAACCTAATAAATGTTTCAATTAATTTTTCTAGAAAACTTTAACCGTAATCACATGTTATTGAAATAATTTCCGGGCCCACCTATGTTGATTAGCAATGACACCGTATATTTAATATCTAAATAAAGAGACGTCAAAAACGAATTCTACGTTATTATACAAACGAGTCGTCGAAAACGAACGAAACAAAACTTTACCAGACACGCGACGAAAGCACGATACTCGTTATATCTATAGTATAGGATCGAGAAAAGTCGTTGGACGTATTCTCTTTATACGTGGCTTAAAAATCAAATAAATACGAACACCGTTAACTGACCGACGACCGGCGCCTGTAAACATGCCACGGAACGACCGAAAATACGCGTTCTTCGGTCACCAATAATTATTATGTAACCTAATATCCTGCGGTCGTGGAATCAAATTAAATCTGTATAGTAACCGAACAACACATTAAAATTATTCTTTTCCCTTTTTAGACTAACAAAACAACATATATTTAGATTTAAAAATTAATTTTTCTATTACTACATACGAGTATATCGTATGATATATAATTAATTAAAAGCAATTTCGATTCGCGCCGCGTTCGTGTTCGACTACATTTCAATATTCGACAATTAAATTTGTACGATATCTCCCCGGCACTTCCGAGTTCGCGTACGTCGGGCATAGTCCAAGACTTTATTATGTCATCGTCCTATAAACTATAATGTAAACGCGAACAAACTTTTCTCTGCCCTTAATGTTACGGAGACTATATATTATTAAACGTGCTGAAAGTCTGTTGTATTAGAACCGGATGACCAACACTTTACTTTGAAGTATATTCAAGTCGATTGCGATCTGTCACGCTAAGCGGTCGTAGTCGAGAAGAAAGGCCACGTGGTGGTCGTTTATATACAGTCCGGTTGTCTGCCAACGGTCCGTGGCATAAACATTATACATATTATTACCGCGATCACCTCCGACCACGCCGTAGTGGTGTCAAACGTACAGGCGAGTCCCATGCGGTACACGTTGAACTGTAAAATACGACCAGATCAATTGCCGCCCAGACGACGTGTTCTGGGTCAAGGACAGCGTTGTATGTCGACCGAAGGAGCAATATGAACACGAATACATTCAGTAGATTAAAAAAAGAAAAAAGAAAAAAAAGAAATAAGAAAATAAAAGGAAATTCTATTGGACTTATATAGGCGACATTCCAACGTTATATTATAGAGAAGAGAATTGTAAAATAGTTTGGTCCGCTCGCCTTAGTCTACTCGGAATCGTTTTTTCGAAAGCCATGGTACATTGGTTTCAAATTTTAAAGACTATTCGCCAGTATCAAGCACCCGTCTCATCTGTATCGTCTCATCGCGGGTATTGTAGATCCTCATCCTTTATAATTTATATATATATATACGTTTTAAACACGGGAAGAAAATTGAAGAACAGTTGTTCCGTTACGCTTTAAAAAGAAACATTTTTAATGCATGTAAATTGAACATAATTTATGCAATGGATTTTAATTTTCTATTTTATTTAAAATATAATCGTTGTTTGGTTATTAGCAAACAATCGATTATTTGCACTTATCTCTGTCGTTAATCCTGCAGATAATCGATGACGTTGTATTTTAAATATATATTATGAAATAGATTTAAAATTAAAATGCTTTACGACGCAGATTAAAAAATTTAAAAACCATTACTCGTATTCGCTTAAAAGTATTAAGATTAATGAACGAATCTAATTGAACGTTAGAGTAGGTACGTTAATGTTCTGTTAACGGTTGAACGATAACTGTATAAAGTATAAAAAATTTATCTAGGGAGGGTATGGTATAGATACTGTTATAATGTTATACTCATTAGATTAAAAATAGATTATCCTCTAAACTATTAGCTGGTCGACTGAGAACAAAAATAACATATGAATAATAGTTGGTAATGTTTACCTCCTACAGTCAGTGGCGGATCTAGGATTTTGTTTTCGAGGGGGGAGAGGGCAACATTTTTCATAACAAATCGTAAGCACAATATTTAGAATTTTTCCGTTGGCGTTATTAATTCATATTATTACAACTCAGAATACATAACTCGAAATTTCCAACTGGCACTCACGTTCTTAATATTATCATGTTCCACTACACTTATAAAAATTTAGTTCAGCACCACCATTGCATTGATTTTTGAGTTATAAATTGTATTCACGTGGAAAGTTTTATAAATAAAAGGGAAAAAACTTATTTTACATAATATGTATGTGTATAAATAATTAAATTTAATGAATAATCCTTTAAAAAAAAAAAAAAACCATTTAAGTTGTCTTAAAATTGCAATGCGAATAGAACTTAAATTTAAACTCAGTTCATTCTAAGATATTTTAAATAAACCAACTATACCAAAGCAGAAGAAAAATTACTAAATTTATGACATATACGTATCTTGATTCCTGATTATTACTAAACTATTATAAACTATCCATACATTTTAAGTGTCAATAAACAGTAAATAATAATAATTATGCTAATATCGTTCATAACACAATATATAATAATGAGTATATATTTTATTTAAGTTTAAATATTTGATTTTTAAGTATATGCATTTTACAATTATGTAATATTTTAGTAATTGAAATGATAAATATAATTATAAAAAATATAAAATTTTAAGTAAAAATAAATGATGTTGTTTGAATGGACTCTTACAAGCGAGAACCGTTTCCGTCTTTCCAGCCATCAAAGTATTGTTTGAAGACTGTCGGTTCACCTCCCTCGATGACTCGGATTACCTATGGGTGAAAAATATACATTTTATTTTACGAATAAATAAAACGTATAATATTTATGTGAAATTCGACATACTCTTGTCCATGCTGGATAATTGTTTTCCTTAATGAAAATTTGTGCGCGCTTAAGAGATTCTACCTTTTCTTGAGTTGTGGCTTTTTTGCCGACCCACACATATATTCCCGATGAAACGGTGTCCAAAATGAAGCAATCCTGAAAAATGTGTAATTATGATTAGAAACACGCGATCGTTTAAATCGGATACAGTCGTATATCCGTTTGTGGACTCACGTCGGTTTTCAAATTCGACTGAACCATTGGTTTTTGGTTAATTTTTTCGGACACAATTTTGCCACCTTGCGCGTCTGATATTTTGTACAAAACCGGTGTTGCCTAAAAAAATATACATTATCAATCCGTCTCCGCCGTTACCAATCGAATCTAATCTTATATAATTTTATGCTTACAGCTTCTTTTTTCTCAAATTCTTGATCGTCGTCTACAGCCGCAGGAACTTGTTTGGCGGATCCAGATCCTAGTTCTTTAAAGTATTTTTCAAATTCATCCGGAGTACTCGAGCCATCTATAATACAAGTATTGTTTTTGCTCTTATTAAGCGATTTATAAGTAATACATTTTTATTTTGAATTTGCGTTTACACAATTTTTTTTTAATCAATGACTAGGGGTTAATTTTTTCACTAATCCGGGAGCTTAATTATGACGGGTAATATTTTTGAAATAAATCAAAATTGATGAATATTTTTCGTAATTTAAATTTCTGACTACATAAAAAAATTAATCGCAATGCAATCTTCGAGGAATAAATGGTTTATTTATTTATTTAGCGTAGCTTGATGAAATGCAATAGCCATCTAATTATATTTTATTTAATATATAATAAATACACCGAGAGATCGGTTTTTCATAATATGATTGTTTGGTTATATCATTTTTTTTTTTTTACTATTATTAGTATTATTGTGTAAACGTATGTAATAATAATAGTAAAATTACTACTCTAGAACTTTAAATCTATCCATTCTTTACAACAAACATATTTAATTTTTTCCAGCCTTGAAGTATAATAATTCAAGTAGTTAATTTAAATGTGGGAATCGTTAGAAAAATAAAACGTTGTAGTATATTTCAGTTTCATAATAGGCATATCTTTTCGCAGTATTTGTATTATGAATTAAATTTTCAATAAAAACCAAATAATTATAATTTGAAGAATTTAGGAAAAAATGTACTGTAATTTTTTTCTGATATGACTATACTCAACTAATCATGGAAATGATAACGATTTTTATCGTTCGTTTTTTAATCTTATGCGTTTGGTTTTATTTTAGTGCGTTTGAAAAATTATGCAACGCCTATACAAACAACGTTTGAAGCAAATAACGTTTGTTACTCAGTGAAATAAATATGTGCTGTTAATCTTACAGGTATAAATGTATGTAACTACTTTGAATTTGGTGTCTAACACGCGCGTTACTTACCGACTATGTTTACTTTGGCTCTTCCAGAATGGTCCTGATCTCTGACTTGGTTGGCTATGTTTATAGCCTTCAAACGTTCAGTTCCTTGAGCTTTGGGTCCCACGTACACGAAGATTTCTTTGCCCGTGTCCAAAATGAAACAATCGCCTTGGTTCATAGACGTCACTTTGGGTTCGACTTGTCTCACTCGGATATTTTTCTTGCCCTTGATCTGGTACAGTTTCTTTTCACCTCCAGCGTTGATTTCTGCGTGTTGGAAGCCCGAAGCAACGCCACCAGGTAGATAACGTATGGCTTTAGTAAAACAATTGAATAGTATTTTTTTATAGCTTATGGTAACCAACGAATATTATAATATCGGTAATTAAACAATGTAATAATACTAACAGGGGGAGAACAAGGATACAAAGGCTTGAGATTCGTGCTCCTGAGTTTCTTTGTGTTGCACCGGTTGTCCGCCGAGAGCGTCGTCTAATTGAATAGAAAGAATTGCAGCGGCTCCCACTTCATCCTGAAGGCGAAACATAAATATGATTAGATTAAAAATCTATAACCTATAAGTACTATAAAGAGATAAATTTATCTACTAACTTGAGATGACGCGGTACCCGACCAATAGTAAATGTCCGATGTCAATTTTTTGTTTTTATCTTCTTTCGACTAAACATTTGTAAATAAATACATTAGGTATTGATAATAATCGATATAAATGTGATCCGAATACAATGATCATATTTGTCGTTATCGATTAAAATTAATTGTTTCAAAAAAACAGATAAAATGTTAATATTACATGAAACAATATTACGCATTTGTATCGAATATGATTAAAATATATACTTACGTTTAAAACGATGTACGAGTCTCCCGTGTAGAATTTGCCATAGTCTTTTACTGGATAAGGTACAGGTTCGAAGTTCTACGTAGAAACATAAAAAAAATTGAAATATTTATATTAATATCAAGTTGGTATATAGTTTAAATGTATCTGTCTAAAAACAATTTGATTTGAAAAATGTTTGATATTTAATGGAAATATTATTATGTTATAGCCATTATTATTTTGCACCTCTATCGCGTATACTATTATCAGTTGTCACGTCGTCGGAAGAAAGAGCGAAAAAACGTTGGAAGAAATTTACGCCGAGAAAAAAGTGTATAATCAAATAGGATGTACGCTCAAGGACAAAAAGTGTAAAGAACCTTCAAACCACCGACATCTATAAACATATCAAACTGCAATCTTAAGGTAACGATAATTTAATTATATTTTGATGAACAGTTTCTCCAAAAACTTATCTTTATCTAACTCCATCTAATTTTTTTTTAAAAAAATGTTCTCACGCATCTATGACGTCCTACAATGTGATATAGTGTAGGAGTTATCAGTGATTACATTTTAATTATTAAATTTCTACTTTTGAAACTCATTTACACCTGTACCTAGACACAAATGAGGTATACAAAATGTTTTTCGAAAAATTCTCGTACATTTGAGAAAGTGGCGAAAAGTCTAATTTATCATTTTCGCGAAGTAAATTAATTTACGTTCACGATTCGTTAATTTTAGAATCAAAAGTACACTTAAAAGTGTTCAATACCTCACGGGTTATGGGTATATATTTTTATTCGCCCACACCCGAACGCATTTGTTAAAATAATAGAAAACCTGTACACCGTGTACATAATATACCCGCATGCATTTGTATTTCGTAACAAATTACCGATAGGTAAGCGTGTTAAAGTCGAAACCCGTCGAGGAATATAATATGGACGATAGTCAACAGATATTATATTATTATAACCCCACGCTGTTGCCCTTAGCCTAACTTTTATGAACGTAAAAAATAGGTAACCCATCTCATTGTTAACCGAGGGGAATCGTGACCTTTAAAAGTTTTAGAGGTAATTTCTGTTAATGAATATTTTTTGTTCACCTTTGATGATTTACGACGCGAAAGGTTTACGCCATCGGATACCGTCAGTATTGTGCGCATTTGTGCGTAAACTAATTAAGTAAAATAATCTATAGCGATATATAAATATGTACTTTGTACATACACTTTACGGTACATAATGGCAATGTACATACGATTTCATTCATTCGTTTGCAAATGTGCGCATAAACATTAGTCGAGACGTTATAATATAATTTAAGTTGATTAACCATTGCAATAACTTGACTTTTTATAAATAATTTGAAGAGTCGATTAGTCAGATAGTTAAATGATAAGATGTATCATTTGAGTTTTGAGTATGCGTTAATATGCGTCGTTGTCGTGTGAGATTAATTAATGATTAATACGTATTTTATACTGTTTAAATTTAATTTAATTAATTAAATTTTTTGTTATTTAAATATTAGTCTTATCTAAAAATATTATTAAAAAAAAAGTTTCATAAAGCAAATAAATTTAATAATAAATATTAACGTATCTAAAAGTAATAGACATATATTAATAAATATTTACTGGGAAATCAAAAAATCTTAACAAATTAGTATTCAAAATGTATTTCAAAAAATGTATAATCATATAATCATATAATTAAAGTAAAAGTCGATGGAAAATATGTTATTTAAATCAACTGTTTCAAACGTTTAAATCAGTACTAGATTTTGTTTCATTTAGTTGTTTAAAACGTGAATTTCAAATTAAATGTATTAAATATATCAACTCTGTTGACTAGGTCTAAATAAGTACATAATTTTTTCAATCTCTCTGCTTTCCTGTGTCTGTAATTATTCTACAAATAATTTCGGGGTTTCGAGCGAGCGTTGTGCTATGAATTTAGTATGACCTACTATAATAAGTAATATTATTTAAAAAAAAAAACAACCACGTTCAATTTAATAGCTGTGGTGTGTATATTTAAAATAAAACTATTTGAAACATTAGGGTTTGTCCGATTAAAAAAAAAAATTATAATATTTGATTACATATGTTTAACAATAAGCTGTCTTTTCGTACAATTGAATATTACCATAACGCACATTACGATTTTTCGTATCAATGTATATCACCATACATTGTGAAACAGTCCGATGACGTGTTACTCGTTTGAAACGAACGCGTTGACAGTGTTTGCTTACATCACTGATCACACAGGAAACGTTTTCGTTCGTTATAGAAATACAATCGATTTTTACAAACAGTATGACGGAAAAACTGGCAGATACGCTATGACCACGCAACCTAACCCAACGCAATAATAGTTAGCGAGAAATATCTATTCGAGTGGGTATAGTAATAATCGAAACTCACAAGTTGTCACTATTAAATGTATAATACTTGGGAATATAAACACGTAATGAGTCATATAAATTGGCGAAAAGATCTCATCAGCAGAATCCATTAAAGTACTAACCACGTACTGAAACGTTTCAAATGTTTTAATGACGACTAGAACTAGAACCGATACCACGTAGACATTTTATAGCGTAAAGTATTTTTTTTTCACGTCGTCAGTCATTATCGGTCGGTGAAAAATATTTCAAATTAAAATATTGAAACGCGATTCAAGATTACAATATTTACTTAAATACGGCATATATTATGACGAAATGTTTGTAAATTACGGTTTGGAAGAATAACGTCCTGATGTAATATAATAATTAGGTACTTAAGAGAATACGATATTAAATATTAGTTTATTATACTCGTTAATTTATATCATATTAAATTATAATGATTATTTGAGCGATTCCACATATAATATAGACGTAATGGAAATTCATTTCGTAGTATAATTAAAAATATAAATTTACGAACATTTTCTTTGAAAATATCACATCAGAATTCTACATAGTTGTTCAATTCGTAGTTTTTCGTTTGACGTAATATTATTTTCGTGGGTGCATTCAACGTGCTTATATTAATTAATCGATAAAAGTCGTCTACACTTATCACAATTTTTACAAGACACGCAACTCACGTGTTTCGATACTATGTTATTTAGACTTATTATGAATAGTAAATTAGTTGAACTATATTTATCAATAAAGAGGAATAGAATATTGCACACGACATATAAACATCTATAATATGGATTTCCAATTGTTTCTAACAGACTAGAGGTTTTTTTTTAAAAATAAAACATTACGATTTTGTATTATTGATTTTTTTATATTTTAAATGTTAAACGCTTCGAACTCACAATAATTAAAGGCATCATTTGTTTCACTAAACATTGATTTCAAATGATAATTTGTTAAATTAAATAACTACAATTTTGAAATTTAATTTTGTTAACGCACTAATTAACAACTGTGTGAGTCACTACTTGATTGTATAATTTGTTGAAAGAGAAACGACGACTTACTTAATTTTTATAATTGTTATATTTACCTTTTTGTGTCTAAAAATTATGCGTTTAATTGGGTAACTCTAAATTAGTAGTTTTAAGTGTACAGTTAAAAAAATTAAAAACGTGTTGGTAAAATCTTATGTTTTTTCTAAAACGGATTCTCATAATGGACACAATGCTATCTCTTGTGGAACACGTACAGTGTTTCCGAAGCGAACATAATATAAATATAATGACAACATTACTGGCGCACTCCTGTATAATATAACATATCGATATTGATATTAAATTTGTTACAGTTAGAATTTGAAAATCACAGCTGTAGAAAAATGACCAATAAAACAATACTTCTGTTTTTCGCAATACTCGAAGAACATAATATAGAACAACGAATAACAATAGACACGTACGACGCAATCGTACATAATAATAACAACAACAACAACAACAACAATAATGTGGTGTTACACGTCGGTGTCGTTATGTGAATTTAGTTTTATGAAAAGAGAAAGTGAAACAACGATGGAAGATAATAAAAATTTAAAAAAAAAAGTTAAGTAAAAATCAAACTAAAACCGCGTTTACGCTGTTTCCGCGTGTTTTGTGGAACAACAAAAAAAAAAAATAATAATAATAATAATGAAATATCGTATATTATATTGTAGATATTATTGTGTTTTACCTCGATCCTCCAGATTTTAAGTCCGGCCGATTTGCTGGCTTCTTGAAACGCGGGATGCATAACTGAAGTTCGAATTGTGTCTGGGCTTTTTGGTTTCGCCGAGCCGGTAGAAGCGGCTTCGGATGACGGGAAAGTAATGAACAGTGTCAGCTGTAGCAGCGCTAGTAGTGGAGTCATGGTATAGCGATTATTCGCAGCCAACGCCATCGTTCGTGACGCGTTCCGTTCGCCTGAAAACGAGACCAATTATTTTATTACCACTATCGCCTTATTATGACAATACGACCGGCCCGAGAGAAAGATAAAAAAAATAAATAAACAACACAGTAAATACTATAACTTTCGTTCGGTATTATCCAAGCCGTCGCGCGACGGTCTCGATCAAATTAAAACTATTGGTACGGCCGTACACGGCGCGGCGCTTAATAATTGTCGTCAAACAATATCGCAAACATTATGCGTTTCGTTCGTAGGTACTAAATTCAAGGTTACGTTTTTGTTACGTTCGTGGCAATGCATACGCGTAGTCGTACACAATAAAATATATAACCGCAAAATCTACGGCAGAGAACTACACGACGACGAGACGTACCTGTGCGCGAAGGAATACATATTATAATATTATTATTACGGCGGCGGCGGGCACGATCGTTTTTTTTTTGAGGAACCACTAAATATTTTCGACTCGACGGCCTTGTATAGAAACGAGGAGTTTGGCGGGAGGAGAGGGGGGATATGGGGGGGGGGCTAGGAAGCACACGAGAACCGGGCACATTTCGTCCATCTTTCAAACGTTTTACTCTTTCGATGTACACAAATGCAAAGTTTGCAACTTGAACTTTTTCAAAAGTCGACGGGGTTTTTTTTTCTCTCAAGCGCCAAATACGAATTAATTGAATTTTTTTTTGTCTCATATTAATCATTCGTATATACTACTTGGGGTCTTAAACTCAAAATTAATTAACTGAATTACAATCATTTCAAATGTAAACGTAAAATCATGTAATCGTCAAACGTGCAGGAATTTAACGAATGTACGAATGTGAAAATTAAAAAAAAAATTATAATGTAAGTACGGCGTATAATCAATGAGTTGAAAAATTTTGTAACTCATATTTAAACATATGTATGCAATATTATGTACGAAGAAATGTGAAATCGTTATTATCCGCCAAGACAAGACTGAGACTATAGAAAAATCATTAACTTTCGATAATATTGTATTCATCGAAAGAAAAAAATGGTAATGGTAAAATCACGCGGGAGAATAAAGATTAAAGAAAAATCAAGTTTTCGTGGTCGTATTCATACAAAGAATAACAGTGTCATTGAATACATGTACCATAGCCGTGAACCTGACATTACTGAAGTCAAATGCAAAGAGATTGTCAGCGATGTGAAAGAAACCTCCGAAACAACACAATTAACCATCGAAAATAACCAAAATATCATTTTACCCCTGTAATAGATGGTTAAATTGAATTTTTTTTTAAATTATAAACCTATATGACTGATATTTTTAAAAACGATATAATTTTATGAAACAATATTTTTTTTTATTATCTTATTAATTTTATATTAACTCCGAGTCCATTTAAACTATGCTCTTTGAACTTACGCAATCAAAAGCACGCGACCACCAAATGACGTTGCCCTTATAACGGGCTCTTATTTTACCGCATCCAACCATGTTTATTATATACATATATATAATCGCATAATATTATATATAAACCGTTATGCTTTGTGACTGAAATATTTTATACTCTATAAAACTCTCGTAATAAATCAATGCTGAAACGGCTGTAGAGAAAAGGTTTTATAAACATACCTATTATGTGAGTATACCTACTTTAACATGATTATTATTTTACAGTCGTCATAATTTAATCAATCATTTTTTTATTAATACGTTTGCGCTTAGCGATTTATCACACCGCGCAATACTTATTTCAATATTTCTACATTCAGTTTCGTTTAATCGTACGTTTATAAATATATAATTCTCCTGTACTGTATGTCGTATGTCACTGAATTATTCCTAAACGCGGTGACATTTTTTTCGTTTGTTTCAATGGACGGTTGAGGTTTATAATTGGACCCGGTAGGTGACGCCGAAACCTCCTCTAACATCGGGTTTTCGGGATGTAAATATTATTTTGTTTTTGATGTTTCGTGGGTTACCTCGATAACATGGACGAAACGAATTATAAATAAAAAAAAAATCTTATAATGTTTAATCCTAATTCAATAGAAAATCGACGTATCGCGTGCCTTAACGCAAGATCGTCTGGGGAAATTCGGTGATCGGTCCGGGCGAACCGCGGGCAACGATCTAGACCTAACTAATAATATAAATCTACACCTTAACTCCTCTCATACCGGAACAAAACTGTTTGCGGGCGAAATCGGGTAATTCAGCTAATATATATATATATCTCTTGTTGATAATACGAGTAGGTAAATTTAAAACACGTAATATAGCACGATGTGTACATCGGGTAATAAATAAAAAACGTGAAATATTTATTAAACGTTATGATACGAATGACTATATAGTAAATAATTGATAATTTATTGTTGCAGATATCACGGGCAAAGGTCTTCATATTTCTCGGTCAAAAAGAAAATGTACGCCCCGCAATAACAATAAATTATAAAGCTGCTCGTCGGTGATTGATGACGTTCGGCGTACGGTTTTTACTAATAGCGCGGCGGAAAATATTCACAACTCCCCCCCCCGGGAGTGTCGAAATAGTCACGACATGACGTTGAATTCAGGAAACCGTGAACGCGATCGCCGTGCTGCAGAAAAAAATAACCGCCAAGTGTCGGCGTGAAGTAATATACATTTACGATTTATTATTTTGACTTTACGGTTCTATACAATTCCATTGTCGAAAATCATTTATTCTGTTTAGAGTCGGACACACGCGAATACGCGAATATCGCCTATTCGTCTCGTGAAAAAATGTTCAATCGATAGACCGATACAATATAATATTTTGTGTATTGTATTGAATACTGCTGTGCAAGCAAACTTTCTATAGCTCTTTCTGTATAACAGGTTTTTAAACGATTGTTTACAAGTAGATATTTACATGTTATGTATCTAAACGAAAAACGTTTTTTTAGGGCGAACCCATTGGGAAATATCGAATCGAAGTTGTATATATCGAATATCAACTATGCAGTACCTATCTATTTTATTATGAAAAGTTCCCAAATAAAAGAACTAACCACAGACGACGTGTGTATGTTTAGACGAAAGTTCGTATAGAAAACATGCAGACAATGGACCAAAAAACGGGGAGAGTATTACGTCGAGTTGAAGTGCAAGTTAGAGTGCATCCAATAGTCCAATACCGGGTAAAGGTAGGTAAATCCGACGAAGGTATACCGTTTTTATTTCGATCGTTGTTGTATTGTTTTAGTTAACGTTTGTAAATAGCAATCGAGTGTTACGATTAATTCGTTAAAGTTTATGATTGTCGAACGATAACGTTTTTCATCTTTATAACTAATGTTACGTATCTAAAGTATAACTTATAGGCCGTATAGTTAAAAATATATAACAGATTCACATTGACCTTCGGTAAATTATTTTACAATGTTCTTTTCAGGCCAAAGAATATGAACTTGATCGAGGCTACACAACAAGTAATTCTCAGAAAGGTATTGGAATAACATTCAACAATTGAAATGATGGTAATAATTAATTGAGCGTGGGTCTGTCCGTGTGCGTGAGTTTGTATACGTGTATTAATATTTCAATTGAACTTAATTTAAATACGATGAAAATAACATGCGAATAATAATTAAAATTCAAAATTACGTTTTCCCTATGGGGTAATATATTTATCATGTCTTGTTGTATGTAGTAGGTATACGTATTTTATGCCTACATTCATCCGCTTATTTTTGTTTTTAAGCAAATACATACTAAGGTAAATTATTATTAAAACGCATAAAGTGATTTCGCGCAAATAGTATGTAGTAACTTGTTAGCGGTAATTAGCAATATATATTTTCAAAATAATCGCATCAGTCATCACGTTATGCCGGAAGCGACCTTGTGCACGTTTTAACGTTCAATGTTTTCTGAACACATCCCGAAAATTATTCACGGAACTTCGGATTACGATATGGTAGACTACGTAGGCACATAAGCTGAATTCAAAGATTGTGATAATGATAAATAATCCTGACAACTTGTTCGTTTAAACCTCGCAACAACCAGAGGTGATCGTAATAAATTACAATTATTAGTGAAAGATTGATTTCGTACCCGAGCACCGGATTGAACCGGTAGAAAAGTACAGGCACTTAAGAACGCAGCAGCCGTCTGCGAGTCGAATGCACACGTGTTTATGATATATTATTGTGTTTACGAAGTCTAGAAGCTTACGCGTTTTGTGTCGAACATAAAAAATTGATACAAGAGCTAAAAAAAATTCAAAGTCGTGCTCAAGAGATATTTTTAAATTCGAATGTCTCGTACGTTGGTTACAAAGGTATTCACGATGTTTAACTATGTCTAGTAAGTTTTTTTTATTTAATATTAAGAATATAAAAAGACAACATCTCGAAACGATATTTTAATAAGTTGATAGTTGAGATGCCAAATTTTTTAAGTCCGTTTTTTTCTTAATTTTCATTTTATGATGGTAGGTTACCGCACACTAAACACAAAGAGCCGCCCAAAGCCATTATTTACTATGTTTACTATATTTTTGTATTTTAATCGTTATGTTTTTTTGGAGTTAAACACATATTTTCAGTGCAAAAATAAAATAATAATATAATATAGAGTTTTTTTTTTAAATAATTATCATAACAAAAATACATAGGTATGTTTTAAAAAACAAACTATTCCCCACTCTTCTCTAATGTTTTTTTTTTTAACTACAAAGAAAAAATATAAAATATTACAAACGTTTTAATAGTATTAAACTAAATTTGGAAAATCCATAATCTATAAAGCCTTTAAGTATAAAATATTTTATTGTGGAAGCAGTTGTGATTCAAAATTAATAATAACTCGAAGAATATTATAAAATTCGCCATCATAAAAAATAAAATTCAACAATTTACATGGGATTTTTCAATGCTAAATGAATAGGTAAAATGTATAAAATAATATCATTTACACTTGACAATATTACTCTCTATATTATGTTTATCGACCGATAAACCAGCAAATATGCGGTCAATGTGTCATTTAGTAAAATATCATTACTATTATCATGATGTCGAAATATCAATACAAAATATAAAAAAATATAAAAATATACATTTTTTATTTATTATATATAAAATGTATATATAAAATATTCATTTATTATTAAAATTAATATTTTTTACAGTTTGGGGAAATTATTAAGTAAAATTATCATGCCATTTTTATAAAAATTATGACATTTAATGTTCAAATAATGAACGGTTTCTTTATATCATTTCTCGTCTGTTTGTTTATTTTATTTTTTTGCGAAAAAATGATTTCTACAGTGAGTTAAATTTAAATAATGAATTGATAGGTAATGTCTTAATTTGACATATGAATGAATGAAGACTTAAGTCTACAGATTTTTTTGTTAAAATGCACCTATAAAATAGTACTAAAATTTGTTCTAAACTTAGATAGTAATTACTTTATATAATAATATGCCTGCGTAAATAATAATAATTTGAAGGAAAATAAAATGTTGATTAATGTAAAATGTACTAGAAAATATTTTAATAAAATTGTAACATAAAATAAATGTGTCACTACAATGATAAAATAAAATAAAAATGAAAAACTGAAAAATAAAATACAGTTGAACGTAGGTAATAAATGTCGAATTTGATTTATTGTAATAGATAACTGTAGCTGTCAGTAATATAAAATAACTGTACGAATTTCAATGCTAATTTTGTCTTACCTCAAATTTATTGTAAACTATAAGAATTGTTCGCTCCACTTAGATTTTGCAAAGTTAACACTTACTGCGAGCTCGAAACGATAATAAACAATGATCGCAACTACAGACGATCGCAGTGTAACGAGTAAAACTTGATTTACTGCTGGCTCCTACGTATTTGACCTTTCGTGTGAGTTTTTAATAGTTATCTATCTAGAGGGAAAGCAATAATAAGTATACACTTAATTCAGTGGCGGTCAAATGATTTTAACATGGAGGGGGTGAAGTTAATTTTTAACAACATACACATTTAAAACCTAATTTAAAGACATCATAAGATCAATTTGCGAGTTTAAAGTATGGCACAGTAGAATATTATTTATTTAAAATGCATTTTTAATGAAATGTTACTAAAAAAAAAAAAATTTAAAACACTAGGCACGGAGCAAGAAAAGCAAATGAATCCAAATGTTTTTCAAAATTAAAATTGAATTTCTAGAAGTATATGTTTTTACTTTCGCTTGTCGGTCCAAGTGCACGAAAGTACGATTCGCTTTCAACTGCAGTCTTAATGCAATGTTGTAATTACATTGTTCAATTTATATATAATTATGTTTTTTTGCCAGTTCTTCATTTGGATACTTCATACTTAGATCTTCATGCCATCATAACAGCAGCTGTTATGATTAAATCGTTGAAATAACATAGAATAACATAATTATTCGATTTAAAAACACCAAAGTTTTAATTTGAGTACGTTTTAAACATGCGATCGTCGTATTTTTAATTTAACAATAAAAAACATTCGAAAAAATCTAGAAAATCATAATTTACAATAAGTGTTTTATATTTAAACCGTTAATAATTTATAATACTCATTCTGTTTACACAAATATTTTCTCTAAATGTTACTTGGTCATTTTCAACCGTTTTAGGGCACGAAAACACATTTTCCAGCGTAATTATAAGAATTTAAAAATAATTTTTGAGAGGGGATATGCCCCCCTCATTATCCCCCCCCCCCCCGTGTTTGACTGCCCCTGACACATATACGAGGCAGGTAATACGTTTACATCGGATGAATCGTTTTACGTTCTACTATTTAGACTTACTCTTTTCATTTTGATTGATTATTATAAAAAATAAATTTACCGAAAAGTTTGAAAAGGAAACGGCCAATAAATCACCCGATGTATATTTATTGTTATTGTAGAGGTATTTATCATCGTATTATCATGCATTGCTAATCGAACAATATAGATACCAAAAGTACATAAATACAGTATTGAATTCTGATAACAATGACCTCATCGTGCAAAGGGAGATCATATTATAATCAAAATGTTACCCAATCAATGTTATTACCTAGTTCGAAAAACAATAAATTTCTGAGAATTTAAAATGTATTTTCTCAACGCTGTATCTAAATATTTAAAACGTACTTATATTACACATAATTTCCCGGAAAACATTTTATTCATATTATTTATATTCATTTTTTATTAATTTTATTAATTTTATTCACATTTTATTCACATTTTAGTAATTTTAATTTAAACTAAAAATATTCAAATGGTGTACATTATGCGTACCGAGTTATTGACGTCAACGACTAATTAAGTCGGACATTGAGATTGAATGCATTCTTCTTTTGGTAATTACGTTTAAAAGTGACTAAAATTCATTGGTTTGGTAAGAATATGTGTTTATAGTGACAAAACGTTACCAAATTTAATTTTAATATTATTTAATTATTATTGATCACGAAGGTTGGGATTTTTATTCTTCATATTATCGAATATTTAATTCTTATATATTTAAATTAATATTTACAGTAAAAGTTAACTTTATGGAAAAGCAAAGTACCCATCTGTTCATTATTATTTATTTGTAACAACTTCAAATCTAATAGTTGATCGTTTTAATGCCAAATGTATTATTTACAACGTCAGTAGAGGTCAATTATTACAATAAATTTCTACGATAATATTCATAAACCATACAATATTTGATAAATTTATATTTATTTCACATTTCAATTTTACATTTTGAGAAAGGAAGAGAGCTCTAGCAACCATATCCTCTGGTTGTGGTTGTGGCACTATTGTTACGCGTGTAATTTGATGTAGGTTTATAGTTTTAACATTTTGTAACGTTTACTTGCCCTGCAAGTTGAACAATTCGAGGATTTTTCATCACCTTAAGGATTAAAAAGTATTTTCTATTCCGTGTACTTTGAGTACATCCTGTATAATATTATAACGAACGTTATTTACGCATATTTAAATGACGTTATTATGAAACTGATCGATAAAAAAACAAACAAAACAATTGTTCTTGCGTAAAGCTTAAAAACATATGTCACCTTTACCGGAAACAACAAACAAATAATTAGTTTGTTCCTGTAAATAATTATTTACTTTTGTTGTAAAAATTGTGGATTAAATGAAGTTGTCACATAGGTTATTATAATATCACTTTTACTCGATCATCTATTACTGTTCACTATTTTTATCGTGACTGTCACAATACGTTCCTTATTAACACTTTTAAAGAAAAGGTTGTCATGTAAATATTTCAGATATTTATACACTATTTTTGTTTATTATTTGAAAATTTTTTTCTTTCAACTTTCAGGTATAAGTACAAATTACAAAATTAATCATAACGAATTTTAATTTCAAGCAAAATACACAATATAATGGACAAAAATCAAAGGAAAAATTTAGGTAAAGTAAAACACCAATACATTTAAAACTGAGTCGAAACACATTTTAAATATAATATATTCAATTCAGGGGCTCATAATACATTTAGAAATTCTAAGCTACTTGAAACTTTTTATACAATTGGTATTTTACTTAGGTTTTGAATAATTGTACTTTTCGTACTTAAAATTCTTATTGTGATAACATAAAATTTATTATTGTTATTTAAAAACAAAAAAAAAACCACTATAGTGTTATACTTTTATTCAATAAGTACTTGATAAATTATATTTTTAATAAAAACTTATGGTTGCTGAAATATATTTTTAGTTGTCAGATTTAATATACGTAATATCATATTATATTATTCAATTAGCCTTTGAAATTCGACGAGAGTTAAAAAATTACAAAAATAAAATACGCGATGATTGCAATGATTTGAATAGTTGTTTATACTACACTTCTTGGCATAATAATTTAAGAGTATTTAATATTCCCAAAGTCCTGGCATTTAAAATAGCCAGTCCACTGAGTATTTTATTTGTTTTACATCGGTCCAATCATTCGCGCTATAATACAACCATATCGATATTTTGTCGATACTAATTATTTATTATTATTGTCAATATATAAGGACGTAAATAAGATACGTACAAAAATGCTTGAAATCTATTATAATCGACGTTAAGGTACCACGGAGAATTTTAAATTTCGGAGCACGAACTATGTTCAGCAAAACAATGATAATTAACCATAATCTTACGTTTCTTGTTTAATTTAAAAGTTCAAACTACAGTTAATTATTATTTCGATAAACATTAAGTTGCCGAGTACGAAGAATTGAAAACGAGATATTCGCTGATGAAACACGAAAGGTCTTGTCAACAAGAAATAATCGGTCGAAACGTCATTCAACTGACGAAGCTCCGTACAGAGATTGAGAACCAAGCAAAATTCTGTTCGAAATTGGGGTCCACATTAAGTTATCTTTTGTGGAAAGTGACTCAAGATCCGGACATCGTCAACACGATTCTCCTAGAAGTAAATAAACTCGACAAAAACAGCTCTTTAAGACAAAAAAATATTATTATTAACCAATAATTGAACTACTTGCCCAACGAAATTATTATCAGGTATTAACATGATTTTAAGTCGTGGTTTAATCTTATCGAGCGAGCGTTCTAAAGTATTGTACGGTGGAATTACTTTTTATATGAATTTAATACTTTTTTCTTCTACGTTAGGTATGTTATTACTTGAACAATTAGAGTTTACAAGTTCGAAGTCAGTCATGAAAATATTTTTTGAAATTTTAATTATCAAAATAGAAATTTAAAATAACAATATTGATAACAACTTCCGAGCATATTATACGCATTGATTATATAATAACATACGTATTTATATAATATATATATATATATATATATATATATATATATATATATATATATGTAAATCGGTACTCAGTAATTACTAAGCGTTTCGATTATGTAAATTCAGAATACCTAGTTGGTCGGTAAATGTTAGAAATTCGTTTCATTAATTGAGTTTTTATGTAGAACTTCATGCAGGTCATAAAGTCGTATTATCACTACCGAATATCTATAAATAGTCTAAAATAAATACATGGACCTAAATAAGCTTAAGGTCATTGGCCAAATACGGGTTTTAAATATGCAAATTTATACCTCGCGTGGCTCACATGACGTCACATTGTTATTGAGTGACTATTGCACCTCTTTTGTATGATAATATACTTGAGCGTAAGTTTTCGATTAAAATGTTTATATAATAATGCGTTGTGTGCCCGTCATCGTATATAAATATATTAGTATAAGTGTTAAAAGTTTGGATCCACGATCTATTCTCAAACTAATCGATCTAGATAATAATAATCTGACCAGATCGTCACTTTACTAATACAACGATGATGGTCGATTAAATACTTTACACAATTTTAATTAGTAGATCTACTATAAACGTTTGTGGAGTTTTTTTATATAATTTTCTATACAATAAATTTCTAATTTACGTATGTCATCGTATCCTTTTAGTGAACTATTGTTCTTTTCACGAAGTGGACATCCACATCGACAAAAGACTTTGAGAGTGAGGTAAGAGAGAGACGACGTCTCACCTGAATTTTCAGAGTAAATAATGGAAAATCATTTTTCGCCTATAGGGGTTTTTTATTCATTCGACAATTAAATGCATTCGCAAAATAAACGTTATGAAATTTAGGGTATAATTCGCGAAAAATTAGTTACGTCTAACGTGATGATGAAATATACGCAGCCGAGTTTAAAGTTCGAATAAACAAACAAAAGAAAACCGGTAGTCCTCGCGTCATGCCCCGCCCAATATTCGAACAGCCAATGCGCGTACCCGCGTGGGCGAAGTGAAATCGATTCGCACGAAAATCATTGACTTTCTTTCCTCGATCCATGTCGTTTCAGTCTTGTACTGTCCGTCGTCGGATATAGTCGATTGAAATATTTTGCCAATGTGCTCGTCGTCGCATGCGCACCGTATATTTATTTATTTCTTTGCTTTATCGATTGATTTTATTTATTTTAACAAAACAAACTATATTGAATTCGCACTATGAATCCAGTTGTGATGGGGCACAACAAAGAAGGCACAGGAAAGGCTACGGTTGTATTGTTGCAAACGCCCAAGTCGGAAGACCATCCACAGGAACGAATTATTTCGCTATTTTTAACTTCGTCATTTTGACGAGTATTTTTCATCGAAATAAGTCGCCTCACCCAAAAATTACAGCCAACACCACCACTATTGAAAAGTATCCATACAATTACGATTATTTATGTATATTTTATGGAATGTACACGCTATTATACTCATAATATTCGTATGTTAATTTTTCACACTTCGTAATACACATTATTAATAATTACTCTTCTAGAAACGGATTTATCTCTACATCGTGAACTTGTTTTCACAATATGGATGTCCAATGTCCATACCGTGTAAACCTATTTATTGCGTAGTTATTTCACGGTTCTAGAACTATAATAATTTAACGGGAGTGAATTTTGAAAAAAAAAAAAACATCACTTATTAACAAGAAATTCGTATTGAATTTGAACGTTAAAACTTCTCAACGATAATAATCAACCGCGGCCCACCAGGAATATTACCGGCTTTTCGGAGGTACGAGAATTCTATTTTCTATCATTTTTATAACGTTATGCTTATTTATAATCAATGAGTAAAATAAAAAACAACATCTTAATCTTTTATAAAGGCATAATAATAATAATATACATGATACATAATTTGAAAAAAATAAAATAATTTTCTGCGATTTCCATGTTAACAATCATCTCGGATGTCGAGAATGTTTTTTGTATATGTTTTTTTTTAAATTTACTGAATAAGCGAATTAATCTATATTTTTTTTATCATAGTCGTCACGTTCAATGCGTAAGCTCGCCAAATTAGTTTCACCCCCCGACGAGTACCCTTACGCGAGTTACGCGGTTTAGTCGTCGCGTGCGGGACAGCTGGCCACAAGTTTTCGTAGTCTTAATTATATTATATAATAGCAGGGTTCCAAAACGAAAACCCAATGTTATGAGCCTGCCAACATTTCTTTTTTTTAGATGGTACTCTTTTTCGGTTATTCGATTACTAGTCAATGTTGAGGTAATAATATTACATAACAAATACCCAGCGGTTTTTACTTTTAACTACGTATAACATCGTAACATTGTATTCACACTTAATCGGCGAGTATTCGTATAATATAATGTTAGTGCGATTTCAAAGTTACACGCTCACTGGCCAGTGGTAAATTTAAATGTGGCATATATGGTATGCAAATAAAATAAACTTCATTATCAATAAACAATCTCATAATTATTTCGCACGCTTACATATATAGGATAAAATGTTAGACCTTTCACAAGTGATGGCGAGCGTACTCACATCGTTCGACGCCACTTATCCAGAACGAATACCCGTTGCGGGCACCGAAGAAGCGAGGTTCGTGCTGGGTGTTATCGGATTAGTGGCCAATCTGAGCAAAGTGGACCTGGGCCAGCGATATTTTTTGCTAACCGATGCGGGCAAAACTGTGATGAAACGTTTAGTGAGCATTGTACCTCGCATCCCATCACCATCCGGAAATCAGTTGAAAAAGTAAACGGCCATTTTAATAAATGTTCAGTTTAATTTCACATAACGTCCTTCATTTAGCTTACGATATACTTATCATAAAAGTAATCGACAGAAGCGATTTGTCGTCGATTTTGATAGCATTGAACAAAAAGCTTAAATGAAAAATAAATACGTGTATATTATAATTTCGATTTATATTGTGATATACATAGTAAAAATGTATTAATTTTTTTGTTTAGAATATCGTATGCTGCGTTGTACAACGTGAGCATTTATTCAGACGGACCTTCGGCGTTTATGATAAATGAACAATTGGTCCAAGTATTAAACAATGATATTAAAGATTATAATAATGCGAATACCGAGCCCGACCTCAGATTATTCGCACTCAAACTACTCAATTCGCTCATACGAAATATTTGTTCCAAAACCATGTATATTATACTAAAAGATAACGTAAGTCGTGCACTATTAATAAATAGTGTTATATAATGTTACGCTAAATTTTTATTTTAAACGTTCGTCTGCTAGACTTAGGCGTATGGAAAAACGCTAATATTAAACATGTGTTTCCGTTATTCTATTGGAATATTTTTTTTATTATCAACTCATTGCGATTAGATTAAATTATTAAAATATAAAAAATAAAAAAACGATACGTTATAATCGAAACAATCTGGTGGTTCTATAGGGAGATCGATTGCATGAAAATAAGACATAACTAAGTGTTCTCAATCTGATTGTGAAAATTGAAAGAACTGCAATAGATATTTAAGATTATTATTTTCTTTTAGGACATAGATGTCAGATAATTAAAATGTAGGTTCAATTTATGTTTCAATTACACACCTGCGTGTGTAACACAATTGGAAGTTGAAGAAAACCTCTTTTAACTAGGTTCCACACTCAGTGGTGTTCTGTAGTGAAAAATATAATATATAAATTATAGTGAATTATTGTAAAGAATATGTCACAAACTCGTGTTTTAAATAATTGCTTTACATTACAGGTCGAACTACCTCCATTGATAAAATTAGCATCCGCAATTGACGAAGAAACTGAAATGTTAGCGCGGAATATATTGGACGATCTAAGAAAGGCGAACGAACAATTCGAAACTGAAGTTGACACGATGTAGAAAATAAATATACGTTATGTTATAATCGTGTACAGTATCTCAGTATTTAGACTTGGTGGCCTAGTTAAGGAAAGGGAGGTCTTAATTTATAACAGTTCTTTTAGATTTTTATAAAGTTATTTATTTTTCATCTTCCTTTATAGGGTAGTTTTATTTCTTACTACTCGTATAATAAGAAACATACGCACTACACTGACAAGTTAAACAATTAAAAACAATTATTCGGTATTAGTATTAAATAATAATTAAGAGGATTTGGTCAGTTATTTAAACTAAAACGTCACCGATATTTTGTCAATTATAACACTTCGATCGACTTGCGATAAGATTTTTTAAACATATTTAATTTTTAATCATGTCTGTCGATTTTTTCAAAATGAAATCCCCAACTAAAAACTTTATAATATGGTCCGACCGATGACAAATTGAAGAATTCGAATTGATTTTTAGAAATCTTATCGCGTTACCAATGTCCGATCGGTAGGATTGACAAGAAACACATACAAATTAAACATAATACTCGTAATATTTCTTTAAACCTACTGAACCCTTTAAAAACTGTCTGTTTGCAATTCCCTTAACACACGCATAAAAGAACGTTCAGTTGCCTACTTTTAAAAAACTAGTCATTTTTAGTTCCCAACTGTTGAAATTAATCGTTTAATGAACTCATTATACATAATGATTCAAGTACCTTATGTATATGTATGTATATGTATAATGTATATATAATATGTTATATAGACCATTAGGTTTTATGAGCAGGAAAACGTTGAATAATCAAAGCAAAATCAATATAAACTATTTTATCTGAAGTATAAACACTATTGACTCGTATGTCATAACCAGTATACAGACCTCTCGACTGAAAACCAAACCACCGATCTCTCGCCGCTAGTTGGCCGCAGACATGGGTAAGTACACGATACAAAAAAACCTTTCTTAAAACTTTCGTATCGCGCTTGATTTTGTCGAGCCCAGAACCGACTTTCCTAGCGCGCGCCGGTGTCTCTTATTGACGTGTAATTTTTTTTATTCGAGAAGAACTGACAGAAAACCGGTGACAGTTCACTTAAAAATGAACTGCATTCTACCATAATTATACTGTATTGGTTGATACGCGTGGGCACGTGTATCGTACTTACGTAATACGTAACACGTCGTATACAATCTGACACTGATTATAATAATTAGTATTATTACTTGGACGTCGATTGGCCGCCCCCCATCTGTTCTGCCGGTTTTATAATAATAATAATAATAATAATATCAACTCGTAGCAGTCTTAAAAATTAAAACGGAACCGGGTTATCTGATTACGCGAGCGTATAGTTTTACAACGTTTTAAGAAAACATGTCGTAATAATAGTCGTACAATTATATATTTTTCAATAATAATATTATCAATACGTCGACAGTGCTGAACGTCGCACATAGGAGTATTTGTATGAAAAAACCGCTTAAAATTATTTAATGCATTTTTTCGCAACAAAATCAAATAAAATATAACATTTGATCATAATTTATTATTTTTAACAGCAAAAATTAAAGGTAAAGATTTTTTTTGCAAAAAAAAAAACAAATTTTTTTTAAAAAACTACTTTTCTTCATTTTTTTCACTATTTTTGTTTTATACTCCTTCACTATTTTCATTTTCATCTTCTTCATCGTCATCATTATTTTCTTCGTCATCTTCGTCGTCCTCATCATCGACTTCATCGTTACTGTTCTCAGGTTGAAGTAAAGTCTGTTCACTTGCGACCATTAAACTGACTGCTTCTTGCGAAAAAGGCATAGTTTTTTTGTGCTGCCTTGGTCTACAGCTGCTTAAATACGGGTCTGAACTTAGTAATAGTCTCTGTAATATGTCTCTGTTACAGTCCACTCGTGAAAATTTTCGAGCAAAATTTAAACGGTATTGTCGATAGCATTTGTTGCGTGCCTCAGCTGCCTCCTCGGATAATTGACCAATTGGTAGTATGGCACGAGTTATCACTTCTGCGCCATGTATCAAAACTTTGTGTAAAGTTGGTGACATGGGATGCCAACCATACAAATCGACATACATTTTTGCTGTTTCGTGGGAAAATATGTCAAATTTAACAGCATCTATGCTGTGGCCACTCGAAATCACTTCAAGAATAACTTTTAATCGTTTTATTAAAACCAGATTGATACCAGTGATTCGAGAAGAACATTCTGGGTTGGCAAAAAATCTTCTTGACGTATTGCCATCATTTGTATTCCCAAATCCAGCTTTGGGAATATCTACCAAAAGTCCCATTTCATCTTTAAAAGCTTTTTGTATTTTTTCTTTTGTTTCCTTAACAATTTTTTTATCTTCAGTTAATCGTACTTGCCACTTCTTTAATGGTATTTTATAAGCTACATGAAGTAGTAATTCGAAAAATCGAATTCTAGCATGAAGAATTGATAGTCCAAACTTAAGTGCTTCCATATCTATTTTTTTTGCTTTGACTAATTTATTAAAATCTTTCGATGTCTGTCCACAAATATAACATCTCATTGTTGAAGCATTATCAGTCGCTGCATTACACACTTTTCCGTCAACCATAGTGAACATCATAGTATGATTTATTTTGCCTGTTCCATTAAGAGTGATCACCTCTGTTTGTCTAAGATCCTTGATTTGGTTTTCAATGTATGCAATTTCTTCTTTGGTAACATCTTTAGATTCAGTGATTAAACGTATGCGAATGGGCCTGCAGAATTTAGTAGAAGAAGTAACTGGGTTTTGCCATATAGTTTTCTTTTGTTCTCCATTAATCATTACAACTAATCTTAAAGGAACAAACGAACTTTGGAAAATATTTCCATCACTATCATTGCTGTTTTGAAATTTTTGTTTATACTGTGTCTGTTGCGACCCGTCACATCCCCATTTTGATATCAACACCATATTTTGCTTTTCTTCATCAGAACATGTATCTACTACCTCTTTAATGTATTTAAAAATGCGTAGTGCAGTGTGATCAAGTAATGCTTGAAGCTGGACTTCGGAGTAGGTTTCAGTGACTATCATCGATTCCTCGTCAGGATAACATTCCTTTTTAGCCTTTTTTATCAATGAATAGCAGGGATAGATGTTTTTGCTAGCACCTTGAATTACTTCCCACTGTCTTCGGGTAAAGTTGCCTTCTACGAAAATTGCCAGAGCCTCTTGAGGAGTAAATTTTCTAACCATTGATAGATTAGAAGCATTATCAATAACTTTACGAAATTTTTTAGCTCTAGTAGGTGTAGAAGTAATATCTCTAATAATTTTTGCTGCATCAGTATTTCCTGAAGTGCGCTGACTCACGCTAGCTGCATATGTCAACTCTTCAAGTGGTACATTCTCACGTATTTCTTTTGTTTTTCGACGCTTACTGCAGTCGCTTAGCTCTTTAAATGATTTTGATGGTCGGCCAGATTTTTGTGTCTGCTCTACAGACCAGTTGGGTAGTTTAATGGTAGATGTGAGCCATTTCATATTGTTTTTTAAAAACCGCTCATCTTTATAACTCGCGGCTGTCCATTTCTTCTTAAAATCACTTTTAAAAAACTTCATAGCGTGACTTAAAATATTTTTTTCTTCTTCTGGACATTTTGTCAATTTCATAAGGTCTTCTTCCAACAACGAAAACTTTTCCTCTAATTTTTTTCCTTTAAAATGTTTTAACATATCATACAACTGTCTTCGGGAAAATACCTTTAATGAAACTGAAGAATCTGTATAGTAAATCACAGAAAAAATTAAGAAAGTTAAACCACCAATTTTACGAGAATTTTTCCATAAAACCTTATTACCTTATTAAAGTCTAACGTAAAATATTGGTAATAAATCATATAAGTAAGATAATATCACATTTTTAGCATTTTCTACCGAAAATTTAAAATTTTATTTGGTGAAAACTTTTAAAAAAATGATATATGTATTTTCAATATATTTTAAATTCTATATTTGACCCAAAAATGGTTTAATGATTTTGAAACTCTAGTCAAGTCTATATAAGAGTATTTTTAATATTTGATAAAAATTAAGAGTATTAGCACCATTATTTTTGTATTAACAGGTAAATATCGAAATCAAATTTCACGAAAATCTCGTCTACAGAAAATCTTACCGTACTTTGATCGGTTAGAATGTATAACGGCGGATACAAGCGGACGATTTTATGATAGTTTATAATTGAGACATGTCTTATATTTAAGCCCGTAAATAAAATAATACCCGACAAGAACATACTTGTAATCAAAAACATTATTATCTAATAATATTAAGTTAAAATGAACACCCAAATTAAGCTTCGTATACATCGTTTTTAAATGTGCATAATGTAAGGAAAAAATAATAATTTACGTTTTAAAATAGAGTACATACCTCCTCTTTCCATTTTAAAATAATTTTTTGGTTCCAAGTTCAAACGAGTTCATACAATGTTCACGAGAATAAATAATATAAACGAAATTTTGAGGACAAAATAAATGCGATTTGGATAATGTGTGGATTTCGACTGGTATTATGACATGTGTCAAGCTTGTGGGATATTCAAACGACTATCTTTAAACGAACCGGTTAGGTAGCTTAAAGAATATTAGTATTGATAAGCTTTTTGAATTACTTTTTGATAATGACTTTTAAGCAATTATATTATATAAATACTCCTATGTGCGTCGTCGGTCGGTTTCTGTGACCTACGGCACGTGGGGAATTTTTTTTTTTTTTTTTCTTCTCGGTGTCTGGCCAGATTAATTTCGACAACAAAACTGGCAGCAGCGTAACACAAATAATAATTACGATAAAATAATAATAATTTTTAATAACAGTCTGTGTGCGACTATCGCGTTTATGGTATTAATCTGCTACGCCCACCAGGAAAAACGACGAGACTGTTACGAATAATATTTTTCAATGCATCCACTCTGTCGTAGTTGTTTATCCAAGTATATCACATCGTCAGCCGGTGCCGCGGACAGTTTTCGACAAATATTATTGTACTTACCTACGTGCGGTCACGTGTGTCGGGGATTCGTTTGATTATTAATGGACCGGTAATATACATTTTCATCTCGATACGTATTGTTATTTTTCGTAACTTCTAGAACTCGACATTATAGATGGCATGCTCTTTATCGGCTTTTTTCTTTATCGATAAAATAACACGTCCTTGACACGACATCGATAATAATAATACGATTATAATAGCCTTATAATATTGTAGTATTCGATAAAATATAATAATGCGCGTCTCTCTCTACTGATGTGGATTGATACTAATGACGGCCCGATCAGTTCCGAAACTCGCAAAACCGTCAAGATTACGTCTGAATTTAGAACGCGATTATAGGCAATCTAAACGATTTGTCGATTGTTCGCGATGAAGTAACACATTTACTCCATCTCGACACGCGGACGCGTGCAGTACACGGTTTTCGTCCAAAGTGCAGCGCAGATAATATAACGAGACCGAGGCACGAAACGACTTTAGAACTCCGCTGGTAATATGTTTCATTGTTCACATCGTATTATTAACTTAATAATTAGATAACATAATTGTCGAGTCAAATATAGATGCTTTCATTGTATATGAATATATAATATTATGTGTTGCCAATGACCGAAAAGTTATCACTAACCTTTGGATACGTTGTTCCCGCATTGAAAAAATGACGCATTCGTATACTATATTGGATAGCCGTGAATGCGTTTTCGTGTCACTTTGAAATGTCAACGACTCTTCGAGAGTGTTAATAGATAATAGATTATTTTTAGTGTTAATAGTTGAAAGTTTGTATTTACAACGGTGTTCGAAAAATTTAATTTTTCCGTTCGAATAGTAGACAATAGTTATTATTGTTCCGACGGGAAAAAATGGGCCTCGAAAATCGAGTAGCTTTGGTAACCGGCGCAGCGTCTGAAATCGGATATGCTTACGTAAAAAATTTACTTCAAAACAAAGTTAAGGTAAAACGAATTTGAGTTTTTATTATTTTAACATAAATATTCGTCAAAGTATATTATATACACTTATTATATTAAGTATATATATTATTTTAAGTAGTTTATATTATATTCTAAGAAAATAATAATTTAATTTAGGTGTTACTCTGTGATGAACGCATTGAAAAATGTCGAACTTTTGTCGAAGAGTTTGTAAAAGAGTTCAAAAGCATTAATGTGCATTCGGTGAAATGTGATGTTACTAATGAAGACGATTTTGAAAGTAAGAATCCAAAATAAATTTGAAATTATATTTTACACTTCGTTTAGAAGTATTTATTGTCATTTTAAGAGTTGAGTAATACTTGAAACCTATATAGATACTTAAAAATTGATTAAGTATATTAATTGAAAAAGGGTGAGATACAGATGAAGGGTGATGATTGTCATTGGTGAATTGGTATTTCAATTTGAAAAAAACGATTCTGAGTGAAAGAGATGGAATGGGTCAGCTATAAAAAGTTTGCAGGTTTCCGCATTTTTATACAATTTCAACAATATTCGATTATTTAAATATCTATAAAAAAAAATCGTGTCTATGTATTTCCGAAATGTTTTCGTTGAGGTAAAATCGACTTATAAGAAACTTTTTAAATAATTCTCAAAAGTTGTTTTGTCATTTTTCGTCTGTTTTCCACGTATGACTTTTAAACAGTTGGGAAATTCGATAAAAGACCTCTTGAAAGTACCAACTAGATACGATTTTCTACTTTAAAACCAATACTAAATCAATAGATTGCTCGTTTGACTCAGAATCTAAAATTAATTATGAATTCGAAAACTGTTTATGTGTTGATAAAATAAATAAAATGAATGCTCTATTTGTTGGCATGATTTTTACCGACAAAGCATTTCTACTATTTACTGTATTCGATCAAAAAATCAATTTCAGATGCTTTTAAAACGTGTTTAAAACACTTTGGTCGATTGGATATCGTCATAAATAACGCTGGAGTATTTAACGAAACAGTTGAACGATGGTCGTCTACAGTAAACATAAATTACGTAAGCTGTTTTTTTATATTTATTATTATAATGTGTGACTTATAGATAATATTAGGTACTTATTAGTTCTATTTACTAATACATTTACGCATTATTTCTTTCGACATGTTTATAACGTTTATTTATTTTAAATAATATTAATTAGTCTATTATCAACTGTGTTTGTTATACGCATCTGTTGAAGACAATACTGCGTTGCTTTTTTTTTTCTGATTTTTTCGAGTTCTATTAAAATTAAAATTTCCAACGCTTTTAAAAAAAACTCGTGACCACAGATTGTTAAGATTTTTCCACATAAGTAAGGACAATAATTTTATTGAGGAACTTGTGTTAATTTTTCAAGATTTTGATTCAACCGAAACTATTTTATCGACATTTTACGATAAAATACCATGAAAACTAAAAAATTTGAAATGGCTATAAACAGCGGTAAAATTGTTAAAATATTTTGATAATTATATTATCTTTAAAAAATAGCAACAAAAGTAGTATTCGGTAAAAATTCGGTTATTATTTATAATGTCGAGAGGAAAAAATTCGTATTTTTGAAAACCGGAATGTCGTGAATTTGTCATCTTTTTTTTTGTTGTAATTTCTCGTCAGTATATCGCAATAATTTAGAAAACTCTGGAGGGGATTTAAAAATAGACCTCCAAAGCACCATCGAGAGGGGAAATTTGATTATCAAAATTCAAAAATACGAGTCTCAGATAGAGAAACTCCAGAGGCGTACGAATTGATAAATAATGTTTATTGATTATTTGGTTTTGATTTTTCTACGTTGTTGTTTGGGGTCGAAAAGGCCTTTTAAACGTATCCGAGAAATAGCACAAAATATCTGAATCGTTTTCGAGGTGTTTTTCAATAGTAAATAATATAATATATTACGTGTGTTTCGTTAGGGCGGAGTGGTAAGAGGTACTCTGTTGGCGATCAAATACATGGGGATTCCGAACGGAGGTATCGGCGGAACGGTAATTCAGACGACTTCGCTGATGGCTTTCAGCGACGGTATTTACCACACTCCCGTGTACAAATCGACGAGGAAATACGTGACGGAACTGAGCAAAAGTCTCGGAGTACGTGCGCTATTTAACATTATAAAATCGATCGACGGACGATAAATGTTTCGATCGATATTATTGTCCGTTTATCATCATAGTGATATCATTATAACGCGTGGTACCGTTTTTCAGGAAAAACGCCAGTTCAGCGTGCACGGCGTAAAAATCATAACGCTGTGTCCGGGACTCACGGAAACGGCATATTTTGCCAGAGCCATCGATAAAATTGAATCCTTGTACACCGGCAGCGGTATCGCACATGACGCGGAAGAGCATCGCGGTCCAAACAGACAACAGATAAAGCAAAAGTACTTATGTGTTACATATTTTTATGTATTTCATCTCGTTGCGATAATGTTTTAATTACCGCATCTGCGCGAGCGTAATTAGGTAGGGGGTACTTAATTCACTCATAAACTATAAAAAAAAAAAAAAACCGTATATATTTTTATACTATCGTTATTGCTATAGTATATATTTTGATTTTTGGTTTTATAAAATTATCAAATACATAGTTACATAATATATAGATGATAAATTGATGACTAATGAGACCATTAATAGTAATTAATAGTAGAACGCCTCTACACACATAAATACTACAACTAACAATATTTTATAATGTGACTTTTTTTCTGTTTTTATTTCTAATACATTTTACAATAATTACAATTTATACTACAAACACTTTTTACTTTGATTTCACTTGATGTGCGTGTGCTATACATTTGACTCGCGGTCAATAAACATCGACCAACAAATCCGTGTGTATTATTGTAAATCAGAATTAAATCTATGTCAAGTCGGCTAGGTTCTACTTGTTCCACACAAACCTTTTGATTTTGACAAATCTTAACGATGCACGTAACAATGTTCCATAAGTATTACATGGTGCTATCTAGCGATGAAATCTCGAAAATAGGAAATCGTTTTGGTCGAGTCGAGTGCATTTCGAGCGAATGCCACCCGAACGTAGTAAACAGTATTGTCGATATTGTTTTAACATCGAACTTACTACTGTCAAAGTTTCCAGTTTTTTATTCATACAATGAACGTCGTCGAAAGTATTTAATTCGGGAATTAAAAAAAAAAAAAGAAATAATTAACTTCTCGTTTACTGCTTTTAAGATACTCGGTAATAATAATAGTTTGTAAAATTGTAATGACCAAAATGTCATGTTCTTTCTGAGATAGAAATATCTACTTATTGATTTGAAATAATATTTGATGTTTTTTTTTGTTTTCATTAGACCGGATAACGTGGGAAAAGCTTTGATTACAATTTTGGAACAAGGAGAAAACGGAGAGACTTGGATCGTCGAAGACAACAAACCTCCACGATTGGTTGAATATTGAAATTAGAGAAACGATCGGTACAACAATTGAGAATCTGTTATAGGTATTTAATTTAATTTTAGTTTTGTATATTTAATATTATACACTTTTTTTAACGGAAATTACATGCTCACGTTGTATAAATTATTGATATAAAATAACGTACAAATTATCATAAGATATAATTTATTGTCATAGGTATTAAATGAAATGATGAAAAAAAATTCAAAAAATATTATTACTATAATGTACTCGTATTATAATATTGCGATGACGACGCGTGATGTCATCTGTTATACAATTTTAAAATAAAAATATCACTTTAACCAATGGCATTGAAACATAAACGTACTGACAAATATCCTAAAAAAAATAATTTTTTATGTTTATGATGTGTTTTAAAACTATACATCACTACATAAAAATACGATATGCAAATTACAGAAATAAACAAATATCATTATGATTTGTTGCTTGCTTGTATGGGAATACAAATACCCCGAGCAAAGAAAGTATCGCAGAGAATTAAATCAAATAATAATATATAATAAATAGTAATACACGATTGAAATAATATATTATAATATTAAAATGTGTGTATAATATACGTGCAATACGTATAATCTATATTATAATTTTTTAATTAGATATATATAAAAATTGCTCATATTATAGTTTATTATGTTCTTTTTTACTATTTATTTTTTTTTACATACAGTTTGTGCCCTGAAGTTCTTCTCTTCGATTTCTTTTTAATAATTTACGATCAGTTTATCCCCCAAGATATGCGACTATCAATAATATTATGTTTGCTATTCGCTCGAATTCCTGTTTTTATGAACGAGATCGTGCGCTTGAAGATTTCTTTTCGGAGCAAGAGACAATTTTTTTTTCTTTTATATAATATACATCTGGTCGACTATCAAATACATGTAAGTTCAATTTTTTTCGATAAGCTTTTTTGAACCATCACTTTTTGACGGAATTCTATAAAATCACGGAATCTGCAAAGTTATTGTAGCTGATCCCCCATCGTCTATTTAACCTTTTTTTCAGTCGGATTGGTTTTTTTTATTTGAGAACAATAGTACGTTGGTTTCAAAATTAACAGATCAATTTACCAGTATCAACTACCCGTCGTCACACGGTGAGTTTGCAAGTGAAATAAGACGAGTGAGAGTACGGCAAACGGGTTCTACAGGTATATATGTATATGTATCACGTCCGTAGATCGTTTTAACCATTTTTGGTTTTCACGAGAAAGCACAATAACACAGCGCGCGTAAAGGTTCGAAACGTGTACCTCTAAACAATACGTAACTCGTTCGACTGAAAATATTGTTCGAAATAAATAAATCGATTGTTTATACCAATTATGTACCTACGATGGGATTTAAAATATAATTCGTCACGCGTAATTAAAAACGAGTATACGTGTAACGAACGCGCGCAGTCTTTAAATGAAAAATACGCATGAAATTAACAAATTCGTTTTCCGGCATATCACCATCGCGAGAGAAAGTTCTTAAATGTTATCTCGAGTATATCGCATTATATAAGCGCGGACTATCGAAATGAAACACTCGTGTGCGATGTAATCTCATATTAGGCACTTTATAAATTATTGCCGAAAAACACTCGGAGAATTTACAGAAAATAATAACTGACGTGAAAATGTAATTTTAAACAGTACTTGGCGACTGATATACGTATAATACATATTATATTTTCGTATGTACACGTGGGTCGAAAATTGTCAATAAAATAAATTAAAATTTATAAATACGATTGAAAACCGCACTTGCGATGATATTAACTGTTGGCATCGGTTATTGCGTTGGAATCTGTGCGAATACAAATAACTCCATGTTATTATAGTTATGAGTCTGTGGCACACACGCAATGCGTATAGAAGTTAGGCACACAAATGTATAAAAAAAAATACTTTCTGGGCTGATATTATTGGTATTATTATTTGTTATTAACGTGCACGACAATACATTTGTCCCCGATCAGTCGAACTCGGGGAATTCTTTTTCCAGTGAATATTTACTGCAGGGTGCCCGCACAAGTTTTTCTCGAAAAAAATACGTTTGAATATTTTACATAGAAACTCGATAAACCCGATCTGAAATCAGTTTGCAACCTCGATTGTTTGTAATTTACGGTATTTTTTTTTGTCGATTACAAAGAGCAGCTAGTACATAGTAATTTTGTGTATAACATTTTCGAGTCTAATTAAAAAAAAACGAAAGTTTTATGAATTTTTAATCACTAACATTTTTCAAATTTCGTACTTTTTTTATCTAGTCTTGTCAAATCTTTGTGAAACTCAAGAATTTATATGGAAAAAATACGTAACAACAGATTTTTGACACTAGTAAGAAAAATGTACGAAAAACATTGTATTCGATTTCCATGATTTATTGCTCGTCCGAAAATGTTTCATTGACAAAAAAAAAAAGAAAGAAAATTCGAAAGTAAAATACTTGTCAGTGATCAGCCTCGAAGCATCAACGAGACAACATCTGCTGCCAGGAATCGTTCGTTTAGTCGACGATGGGACCAATATTCTTCTGGTCAAGGACGCGACGACACACAAAACAAAACAAACACATTACTGTAAGATCAATATATATATATATATATTATTCCTTGCTTCTCTCAGAATCTAATAAGTTCATAATTATTCATTATCATTAAATTCTATTTTGCCGCCACAATCGTCCATAAATGCGATACTTTATAGCAGTAGGCCGCGAACGTATAGTTTTCTCCTTCGGAAACCAAAGGCATTTCTTCGCACGCGTTTGCGGGGCGTTGGCGGAGGGAGGACTTTTCGATCACTCGGTGTGACTGTGCCGTTTCCGTTAAAGTCCCCGCGTTAAAAAGCCCGTGGGTGGCGCATTGAGGAAGAGTGGAATTTTATGGTCACTGTACACATACACACAGACGCGCGCGCGCGCACACACACACACGCACTTACGCACGCGCCCAACTAACGTCGTGTGTCCGCTGTTCCTTTCACAGTGAACGTTTGGACGTCAACCACGCAAGTATTTACACGCATAATAATATTTGGAATCGATACTTTTCGTTTGTTTGTTTTTATTTGTCCCGTATCAACACGCCTTGAATAATTAACAGTGCATTTTACACGCCGAATACACATCATCACTCTGTAGAATTGTATACGTCCGCGGTACTACAGGTAAGATAAATAATATAATAATAATATAATGCACGTCGACAGAGAACGCTTTTCATATACATAATATGATATCTTAATGCTAGAATAATAAGTTAGCGTTTATTTACATCGGTTTTTTTACTATCACAGACGTTAATGGAACGTATTGTACACGGCAAAAATAACTCATACGATACAATATTACAACGACGCGACCAAAACGATATTTACATTATTATTATTGAAATAATTGGGTGTTTATTTGTCAATCCGACGCGAGACTATACTGTGTGACGAGGATGTAATACGCGTTCATCATCGATAATTTTGTTTTCATCTTGGTGAGAGATTTCATTACTTATAATAATTGTTATGTTTACATTACATACTCGGAGCGATTATAAAAACATTAACAGACATAATATCTGTGTTAGATTTTGAAACACGTTTGAAGAGATATCAAAGTGTACACAACGCGATTTTCGTTAGAAACTAATCCAACATTCGAGATTTGTCAAAGTGGCATGAGGAATATCCACGTGGTAAAATAACAGTCGAATCCTTCCGATATGTTTCACAAGTATATATGGCGTTTTGAGCTCGAGTCGAAATAAAATAAGCAATCGATCGTACGAAGGTTGAATATTGATCGTGTTTTCAAAGGTATTAATATTACGATTATACATAACTGTTTTTCTAATTGCGCGATGAATAATACATGATCGGCTTCTTTATGGATAGCTGAATATAGGTTTCCAGGAGTGGATTTAAGAAAAGGGACTGGATCCAAAATATTAATTTATATTTTTATAATTTTTATACGCTTGACCACTTATAAAAAAAATTTTTAAGAAAAAAAATTAATAAAAATTATTCACCTAATAATCTATGAAAAACAGGCTGACGACAACTACTAATACACGCGATAAACACACCAAATAATATTGTAATTTTTTGATATCTGTTAGAGAGTAGTGGGTACTATAAGAAATCCCACTGTGGCTATTAAACTTTCTTTTTATAAATAAAATAGTATCGACGATAAAGTCATTATTGAAATTTTTTAAGAATCCAAGGAGATTAGCCCCTCGGCCCTTTTCGTATACGCCCTTGTAACTGTCAGAAGCATTAGCTAATTGTTTACTTTTATTCGACCATAAAAAATGTATTATGATTTAATTGTGTGTTGAATTATCGGTACACAACGTAAAACACGTGTTAATAGTGGTCAGTGTACAGGCCCGACGGTATATAATACTGTTGCGTAGAGAAGGGTCAACTACCTTGTTACGTTTTATTATTGTTGATGTGTTTATTGTAATTAAAAACTTTCTCAACGTTTAAAAGTTAAAAAAGGCACCGGGTCCGCCGCAATCGTGGCCGCGTCCCAAAACTTTTCGTCTTGGAATGTCGCCATTTTGCATAAAACGCATATAGTATTATACATGTTAAAATATTAAATTTAAAATAGATATTGTCCTTATGATATGGCATTCCGCGAGCGACGTCTAATTTTAGTATTCTCCTTATTTTGACCCACTTATGATGCAAGTTTATAATAAATCATGTCCTAGGCGTGTTATAAAGATGTATGTATGTACGACACTATAATATAATAACGAAATCAAAGCACTATTATAATACCGGTTATTATTGCGTCTGTGTGCACTTCAGTTCCCTGCGGAGAAGAACTCTCGCTTTTCGTATTTACGGTAATATAATAATATTCTTACCTACACGTCGTATTTATTACAAATACCGTCTTAATGAAACTATTTTTTTCCCCGTCATTTTTTACAGGATCTATTTGAAATATCATCTCGATTATAGTCAAGCTCGTTTCAATAAAAACAAGTTTTGGTTTCGAATTTATTTATAAAAAAAAATTAAAATAACACACCGCGCCAGTTATTTATATATTTTATAAACAGTATGTTTACGTACCTACTGTAGTATATTTAAGCGTATTTTATTTTTTACGAATATTATCACTTCAGAAGTCGAGAATTCTTCCTCAAAATGAAATATAAGTATTTATTAATCATATTTTAGATAAAATATGATTTTCTTGGAAATTAAATAGTTTATTAGTCATACGTATTATTAGATACCTACCTAAACACTTATGTGAAAGAAATTTTAAAATCGCATATTCATTTTTAATCTATGATTGATGATTCATTGTTAAATAACTAACAGTAACGTTATGTAAATGATACTGTACGATTTACATAAGTAGTTACATTATTTGTTTTATAGATGTGGGTTATGTGCTATGCAAATAATATATTATTATTGACTATAACAATCACAGTATACTATAACGCGTTGGTTGTTTTTATTTCGTTGCAGAGATCTAAGTTTGTTTAAAGTTTGAAAATTGGATTCACTGAGTAATGAAAACTATCAAATTAAAACGTTAAATTATGATTGAATTGTTACTTATTGATTAATGATTTCTCGCTAATTTATAGCAACTAAAAAGTCTGAAAGTTTATACATTTACATGCAACAATCGTTTTTGCTCTCTGCGTATAAATCACGAGTAATAATTCTTCGTGATGATTTTTAAATTTTGCTCTCGTTAAAATCATTAACTTGGTACATAATCGAATTACTTAATTTTTTTTCTACTTCTCATATATAATAGGTTATACATATATCTATAAGGGGAGAAAGGACGGAGGTAAGTTAAATCCCTATACCTGTTTTCATAATACATTTTTACAAATAGTATATATTTTTGTTTTTTTTTAGTTTAGTGCAGTTACGTTTTACTACATTTAAATTCTTATAAACATTTAAATATGTAAATATGTTATATTTACATTTTAGATATACATTGAACTACATGCAACCAATAAAATATACTAAACAGTATGAATCATATCATTATATAGTAACATTAGGTATAAAAATATGATTTTTTTTTTAAAAAATATAATTTTTGTGACAAATCAATCGATAATCTTTCTACAGCTTATATAATTATAAGGTGGGTGTATTATGATAAACAAAATTTGTGGAAAAATGAAAATGACAAATTATATACGGTGGAGTGATGTCATCACTTCGTATCCTTCCACTTCAACCACTGAACATAATAGAAATGGGCTGCTCTAGTAGCAACAGGTAGTGAGTAACAAAACTATAATATTATATTCAAACAAACAACAGTATGACTACCAATGGTGTTTAAAGATAAATAGAATATGCATATATATAATTAAAATACATGATTAATCATTACATCGAAATGGCTCTACACGTTTTATTAATAATATGTATTAAAAATGATTTCTAGCCGAACGAAAATACACCAGTAAAAGTATTCGAAATATAAATTCAAATCATTTTATTTAAAAAGTTTGCATCCAAAACCCAGTTTTTCGAATAAGTATTTAATTACGTTTTTTAATCGAATAGATTTACCAGGATATATTATTTTATTACATGACAGTTTATTGGTTTTGTATGTGCCGTCAACGAATATAATATGAAACGTTTTGTTGTTTTTTTCGCTTACACCTACGTCGCATTAAATTTACAAGGTAAACTGTTCGGCGCACAGTTGATACAAATACACATTACCTACATGATATGCCCATAAGCGAGTAACAAGAGTTCGAATGTCGTCATCGCGTTTAAGGTTACACACAATCGCGACGTTCGTCTGCCACCATAGGATTTTTCTGTGCGCGCGGCGAGAGTGTTTGTAATTCCATCGCGGACGATTACTATAATATTTTATGCGTGTGCTATATGCCGTTTATATTATTACATTTTATAACTGCGCGACATTGTTTTCAGCGGAAACGTTTTGGTCTCCGAGAACAACATTGCGTTATGCGGTTTTACAGGACGGCGCTGGACAGTAGTTCGGCAGAGTAGCTTTAAAACCGGGCGTTTTAAATAAAATCCGCGGGTTTACTTTTTCGGATTCGTGATCTTTTTTTTAACCATTTTTATTCTTTTTACCTTCTCTAAGGTTTAAAGTCGTTTAAATTTCATTTCAACAGCGTGTAGTTTGACCAATGTGAGCCCGAGTAGGCTTACAGTCAATAGGGTGCCGATCGGTCAATGTTAAATCGGGGACGCACATAAATCAAGTTTTCTTACTGACTTGGAAAACGTGCTTGCATACTTCAAAACAAAAAAGGTAAAATCATTTTTCAACTGCCCGAAAATAATCGGAATTCGGCACATAATATTATTATGATGATATAATATCCTTCTTGTTAATCTTGTATGGAATATGAGGGAAAATACATATAATTGAAAATAAAACACAACATTTTCGCTATAACGTTTCACCTAGTTGTATAAACATAATAATATAATAGTCGCAGTAATCGTGTGTACATCGTTGTGTGCGCAGTACTCACATTGGCGTTTACATACGGTCATGCGGATGTCGGGTATTGCGCGGTTTTATTTATAGGTGACAGAAAACAGATATTTATATTAAATACTTCTAAAAATATAAATGACGGATAAAATGAAGGCACTTGCACTTTTGTTTATCGAAAGTGTTTTTGTTTCTTGCAATGAAATAGTGGAATATATTGCGTCCTCAAAACCAAGAAAGAAAAACTTTTTCCAAACGGTTTAAACCAATGTTTGGCGCAAAAGTTTCAAAAAATGTAAATCAAAGATAACATTTTTTACAATATAAAATGTTTAACGAATAATCAGTTCAATCATAAATTTGAAAATTTTAATTTCTTTTGCATAATATTCTATCAAATATGGAACTAGACATTTTTTATGTTTGAACAATAAAAGTTTAATGTTTATACGTTTTTTATGGGCCTCCTCCTGAACCCTCCCTCCGAATACATCGCAGGGGCACCAATTCAACCCCAGTCTACTGGCGACAAACACTTTAATCGGGTCCTGTAACACTTGTTTATTCTAAATGTCTGTCGAATAACTGCAGTTTTTTTCAATCGTTCGTGTCAAAAGTCGGACACCGTAAGTATAACTATTACTAAGGCGTTAGTTAACAATTTATATATATATATATATTATAATGTAAAACAAAATTATTTACAAAATGTACATAACAAAATATTACATCTAAATCGTTGAAGAGTTGAAGCCCCCTTACTTGGCGCCTGCGCTATAGACTCTTGTATAGATATAGACTTCCTATATGCGGTAAGAGTCATAGCCAATACTTGAAAATATAGAGACGGAGAAAGAAAAAAAGTGACATATTAATGCGAACGAACGGCTTACCGATTATCTAGTTGGACCACTCGAATACATTATGACCGTATTCGAGTGGACGTGTAGAAATCTACGCGTTATCGTTCAAACCAAGTGGAATAACGTTTTTGCAAAAGGAAAGTAATTTTAAAGGTTTTACTATTAAATTATTCAATAATGATCTCAGCTGATATGATAATAATATTATAGCAAATAAAACACACGGGGAACCTCCTCCGTTTACTATGTGTTTTGCCTTGGTGAAAAAGAAGTGTATAATATTTTACTGTATATTATTATTTATTACAATACTAACGATTGTTAATGTACGTCATGACACACTTAAAATGCGTATTATTCGATTTTAAAAAATAAACGTATATAAGCTTGAGCTCAAAGTTTTCTGAAATGACGTAATATAATTTTCAAACTTCAATTTCCAGGGTTACGGTACTCAATATTAACATTCTCGACAAATCGTTTTCATTAAACACAGCTGTGCCGACAAACGAAACGAACGTGGGTTGTAAATATTATCATAAATTGAAAGAGATTAACATATAATTGCATTCCGAGTGAAAAACGGACATTACGATATCGTATACATATTTGTATATTTTATTCAACTATCTCCAAGGGCTCCTCGAAATACGAAACGTTTTCGTAATTTTTAGGATATTTATTTTCGACCTGTACAATATATACGTACATGACTATTTTATTACGAATTGATCACGCTTATATTAACACTTACTCGTGTATATTTTATCCTCATAATGCGTTCCTATCGTAATGTGATACGTAATTGTATCTTAATTATTTATGATCTACTGGAAATGGTGATTGAGATTTATTTAACGACTATAATAGTACGTACTAATATATATTCGATTCGTGACATTATAATATCATATGATTGCAAAAATGCAACTATTGAAGTAAATTTAAATGATAAAAACCGCAAGAACTACGCATTTGCTTATTTCTTTCGAAAGATAAAAGTTTCTTCTAAAAAGTTAACGAGATTACTTTTCTTTTTTTTTGTATTTCAGCTATAAGACTATATTATTTTGATTTATATCGTAATTAATGAACGTTGATTTTTATGTTGCGCAGGTCCTGAGCAATTATGTCTCACACGGTGACAGTGACCAGAACCACAACGTCCACGACGTCCGCGATTATCCTTAACACGGGCTACGTGAAATCCATACCCGGACTATTGAAATTAGCCGAAGTCGTAAGTATACACTATCTGCATGGGTTTTACATACACACAGCGTTTCTGTTTATCGTGTAGAATAGTATTATCGTGAGGTCAATGGAAGAATAATGTCAAAACATAGATCATAATAAAACCAATAGATTCCACATTTCGCTCCAAATCTTAAAAATACATTTCTGTTCAACACTGTGCACGGACAAAGCTGTGCGTGGTATATCATATAGTATGACGATAATAATAATAATATACTGTATCCGCGTCTGTATATAACGCGATCGCCATTAGACGGATTCTATATTAAAATCATTTTGTACACACTACCGCTTACGTCACACACAAATATGATAATATTTAAATTGTACAAAAAACCAATAGTTTCTCCTACAGTATAATTCGGCATGCCTAATGGATTGCAGAAACATGTGGATGAGTCGACGAAAAAAATAAAATACCAAAAAAATAGAGGGAAAAAAATCCGCCCCGGGCCTCACGCACGCGCTAGACACAACTGCACATCATAATAGTATTCAACAGCCGCGTGGCGAACGTCTGCGGAATGCACGAGAGTTGGGTGCATCGCAGACGCGCGTATCGCATAATGACTGATGAGCACTCGCGACGCCTAGGAGATGACCTCAGATCGAATTAGTCGTCTGCTGTAGGCGTTGTGTACGCGGTGTAAATAGATTTATCTCCGTCGATTTTGGGTGAGGTGTATAATATTTTATCTCGGTGCGGAAAAGTGCGCTTGCCTACATTCAAAACTCTCCGCAGACACGGATGACATGTACGGTTTTTAAATGCGAACGCGCGTTTTCACGCAACGAACGTGACATTACTATTATAGAGACCACGCGCACGGAAAGGATAAGCCTTATATACGAACACCGACGCGTTGGAGGCAGCGGCAAGGATACGAATTTTATCTAAAAGAAAACACCAGTACGATATAATATGTGTATATATATATTGTTGTAAATAATATATAATTCCAAGAATATTATAATTTTAGCAAGTAAGGAAAAATTCGAATTATACTCATTATAAATAAATCATTACTGGGTCACACGGTGATTAGAAACATGCCGAATCAGCAAAACAGAATTGACATTAAAGGCGGTCAAAAACCAGAACAGGACTGTCCTTGCCACGGGTTAGTGATAGACGGAGTCTTGTCGATACATTTAATATTTTTTTGAACTCTGTTTTATTTTCACTCTTTTTTTGTGCATTACATTTTATGAAGTATTATTACGATATTCGATTTTTTTTTTCTTTTTTCCACATCCAGAGGAATCGTGATACCACAACGCGAGGCGTATACGACAATATATATATATATATATATTATATTTATATTTCGATCAGTAACACGTAAACAATTAAAAACACGTGTTTATCATTATAATTAAACGCCGAAAATAACGACTCTCGACTCAATTATACTGAATTTTTAGAAAATGTAATTTTCTTTCACTCTCTACGAGTTTACATCGATCTTTATACATTTATTTTTGTGTTTTGTTTCCTCCTCCGCATCTATGCCACTGATTGATGGGTTTTTTTTTATTGTAAACAAAGTTTTTATAATAGTGTTTTTTAATTTCTAGGTTAAGTAAACATTTTATGGTATTTTAGACAAAATCGATAAAAAAATATATATATATATATGTATGTATTATTTATGAACTACTTATCAACGACATACATTTTATGGAGAGTAATTATTTTTATCGAGATTTTAGTTTTGTGCGTGTGACTATTAGTCTATTACAGTATAGCGGAATTAGGTCAGTAGTTTAACGAGGTCCGGCGGGGCGTTAAAAACCACCTTCTTCAAAATTTATTTTAACAGTTTTTTTTTTCGGGAGTGCACGTGTCAAGAACTTTTGAAATAGGAACTAATAGACAACCATGGGTATATAAATAGAAGTGAATCGGGAAAAATTTATATTCGTCGGTTCCCAAATTATTATTTTTATTGTTTTCAAATCATATTCATGTTGATCTAATATAGTTATTAGATCAAGCCGAGTGTCTGGGTGACTTCTTCATCACGATGTACCTCAAATTTTGTATCCCATTCCCATAACGCACATACTTATTGTTTCTTTTTTGTGTACAGATTTAAGAATAACGAAAAAAAAAAACATTTTCATTGAAAAAAAAAAAACTAGGTGCGATAAAACCAAATATTTATTTAACCAACTCAAGGGCCAAACTTGCAATTTCGTCAGCGTTATTAGAAAAACTCAAAAGTAAATAATTAATTATACAATAGCTATTAAACTAAGAAAGTCTATTTGGCAATACGTATGTTTTGATTTCAGCAGTTCAATAAATTCTTGATCGTCTATTTTGCAAAGCAAATCTTCTTCGATCGTCGTGAGCACGGGAGCTTCGTGTTTGCTTTTACTTAATCTATTTGCGAGCCGCTAAAAAATGTTTTAGGAAGCGACTCCCCACTGGGAAAACTCCCGAATCCTCGACGACCTAATTCCCCTCAGCTTATATATATATATATAATACCATAATGGGTAGATACGTTCGGTTATGTTTATGAATTAATGTCACATTATACTTGAAATTAGTGCGTACGATACGCATATCTAGGTCAAAAATCCCGGGTGTGTCCTTAGGACCGACGTTGTTAAAAAAAAAAAAACACGTGATCGATATAAAGTTCTCCGGAAGGGCTGTGGCGCCACGGCGCGCATATATAGGTACACTCCCCTTCAGACAGTAGACATCCACATATCATTGTGTACACCTACTGTTGCAATTACCGGACTGGAAAATGTTTTGTTTTTTTTTTAATGTTTTAGCCTTGAAATTATCTAGGCACTAAATGGAAAAAAATAAAAACACGCACGAAAAACCGCAATAGCAAAAAAGGAATCTCGGATGAAATAAAATATCGCCAACGCATTAGCGAAATGCACTTAGACACAATAATATTATATCCTAGTTTAGCCTAGTGGTTTCGTCGGTTTTCATTAGTTCACGTTATTTAATGTACCTACCAACCTACCTATAAAAGATTCGACGGTCTCGACCACACGTGTGAGTTTCAATGAATAGTTTTTTGTTTTTTTTTTTTTTTTTTTTATTATTACCTTTTATTTATTATTATTATTTTATTTTTTATTCGGCATATGCCAAGGGCACAATGCAAGTCGGTCGTCAAATAGAATATACCTATATAGTTACAATGAACGTGCACAGACAACAGTTTCGGGTACACTGCGCACCTACCCATACAATTATAAATGTTTACAATTTTTTTTTTTTACTAGGCACAATGCTGCAGCGAGAGAACACGTGATTATAATATATAATTGCTTCTTGACATAACTAATAGGAAATTAGGATTTGAAATACTGTTTGTTGTGTATGTTATCTTCTAGGCACTTCTAGTCTATATAATAATATATTTAATCGTCCACGGTTTAATGTAATATATTTATTTTTATTTTTTTTTTCTTACTTTCAGATTTTAGGCGGTATCGTTTTGGGTGTGTTGATTTACAACAAAGAAACCTTGTGCAACTGCTGGGTGTTTGGCGGAAATCACCAAAATCTTTTTTTCGTGGGAATAATCAGTGCGTTTTTCTTAACGAGCCTTCTGTTGTTGATTTCTTGCCTACTGTCGATTTCCACTGGACCTATCATATCAAAAACCAATTTTGTAAGTACAAGCTTTTAATTTAATCGATTATAACAATAGGTATTACAGAATAATTTATCGATGTTATTGAACGCACAGTGTTGCATATTTTCAACACGTTTTATAAATGATATTTTACTGTTATATTAATAATTATCGATATGGAATATGTAGAGCTATCTATGAGGTTAAAAACAAACTAATCAATCATTTTTTACCATAGAGTTTAAATCTTTTTGTTATTATTTTTAGATTCTACGCCTCAAAATTAGTTTAAAAACTTTTTTTTCTTTTAATTTAAAAAAGTAATGCATTTAAGGGTTAAACACATATTATGTGTGTTATAGAGGTACCTACGTTTAAATAATATTCAAGTAGGCGGCTTAACCCCATATAATATAGTTAACCATTATAAGTTAGGTTCCGGAATGTTTTAATACGAGCTCAAAGTGATAATTGTTTAAATCAAAATGTTATTTTTTCTGTGCAGGAGTTCATCTATCACGGCGCTGGATTCGTATTTTTGTTGTTGGCGTCTATTTTCCTACTGTTGGACACAAATGAACACGACAATCGAACAAATCACAATCATTTCGTCATTGTATCGGTAAGAATTATTAACACTTTTTTCCGTGTAAAAATTTTACATTTCAAAACACACGACGCATTGTATTTCAGATTTTGGGATTAGTATTGGCGGCGTTTTATCTGCTGAGTTCGATCTGGGGCTATCGGTCATACAGAGGCCCATGAACGACAACGCGTTAATTATTTCGTGCCCACACAAGGAACATAGAGCTGCACGGATGGATAGAGAAAACAGTGTGCAGATTAATACCGGGTTTAAATTTAGCTTGAATATTTAATTTATTATGTAAATTACATTTACCAAGTATAAAGCGATGTATGTTTTCTGGACAATCAAATCATTTTCACAACTCTGCCCTGAACTTGAAGTATTCTTAACTTTGTTAACTACGCTTGTGACTTATATAATACCAAAAAGTGTTTATTTTATTGTTTAAGTAAATTAAGACAAAATATATTAATAGCTACCTACAATAATACCTGTGAGTCACGTCAAACGAATTCATTTACTATATTAATAATTATTGAGCATCTCAAATTTATTTAAATCACATATTGTTCAAATTATTATTATAAATTTAAGTGATAATTTTGTGCCTAAATTTTAAGTATTTATTTTGTTACTTATATATTTTTTGTGTGTGCCTTATAAATATGAATCAAAATGTGTGCGTGCATTTATTATACTAATATTGTATCACAGAATAGGTTCAATTTTAACCTATTATGTAATTAAAAGAATATTTACACTAATTTTAACCGTTAAAATTAGCGTAGATGTTCGATGATTATATTTTTATTAATTTTAACATACCTAACTAAAATTAATTTTTGAATTTTGTAAGATAATAAAAATATCTTAAATATATTTGATAAAAATAATTATATATATAATATTATATATGAATGTCTCTCTTTTTGTCCTCTATAGATTTACATGCGGTTTTTTGCAAAATTATTGGAGTTGTTCAAAGAAGGTTTAAAGCTATTGAAATCCTGGTTGTCGCCAGTAGTTAATTTAATTTGCGTCATGAAAACATTCAACGGAAGTCTGATTGATGAAAAAAATAAATTTGAGATTTATAGGTCTTGCCTAGTAACCCATACCTAACACAACAAAAAATGATAATTCATTTTTCCATCATCAAGGGTGAGGAGTCAGATAGGTAATTCAACTGGTTGTATATAATTGTAATACAACTAAAATTTTTGATTTTTCTAAATAAAACATTTAAAATATATTTAATAACTCGATAAAAATGGATTTAAATCCTATATTTATTATGGAATTGTATTTTTTTATATTCCTTATCATATTAACAAATATATACATTTTGTTACAAATTAGGTAGGATATGGAAAAAAAAAGAAAGAATTATTTGTTAAATTAAAGTTTTAACTGTTAATAAAAAAATCTATTAAATTGTTACCAGGTGTAGAGAATATTTCAAAGAAGAATATTATGCAGGACTATTGAAGAGTTTAAAAATAGGTGCCATATTATTCTACTCAGCAGGGGGTAATGTTTAGTAGTGTTAGTACAGCCGGAAACTGAACAGTGATTTAGTCTGGTTTGTGCGTTGGATATGAAGAATAACAATACGATTATATTTTAGTGGGAAATTGGATTCAATTTTTTTTCTAAAATGTATATGGCTACTAGACCTTACATTCGGTCAGCACCTGTATCTTGTATGCCGTGTTCGTGTTTTAATGTGCGGTATTTTATGACGTCTTATGGAATTTTAAAAATTATTCAAATTGTAAGTATCTACAAAACATTGTTCACTTTTACACTGGGTATTTTTTTTAATATAATTTTATAAGTTGCTTGCTTAAATAAAAATAATTTTTAGGTACAGACATTTATATAACATTGTACAATAATATTGTTTTAAAGTTTCTTTTTTAATAAGAATAATAATAATGAATGAAATTTTCAAGATTAGTAATTATCGTGTTTAGGGTGGACTTTACTCTATTTTATATGCAACAAAGATAAAGGTTAGGGTTATTAATTTTAACAATTGATAGGATAACATTTCAAACCACATTTTCAATTTAATTATACATTTTACATTCAAATTAACATTTAAATAAAAAAAACTATCAACTTGAAATAAAGTAATTGAATACTTAAGAAATTATTGGATGCATTTAGTTTCAACTCAATTATTTGAACACGAGCCACTCTTAAGGTCGTTGCAGGCCACATGTAGTTCACACTGATTTATGGTGTTTCAATTACTGATACAAGTAAAATCTTAAATAGTAGTTGATTTTATAAAATGAAAATGGAAAATGATAACTAGTGATAACGTCATTTTTAGTAAAATTCTGTAATCTTTACTCAATAAATTACATTATATTTATTATATTTTATATACAATTAAAATTTAAATGTATTCAGCAACTTACAATTTATAAATTTTAAACTATAACCCAGCTTAACATTCAAAGCTGAGAATATCAATTTTGAGATATGTTTAATAGAATAATACCTAATATTTATTTATAACTGAAATTTAATGTATCTAAAAAAAAAAGAAAAGAAAATTGAATGAATATCCCAAATAAAATATTGAACATTTAAAGTTAAAAAAAATTTATCTCAAATGGTAGAAGTTATAGTATATTTTAGGTTACTAGTTTACTATTTTTTGTTTAAATTATCACAAAACATTGAATATATTAATTTGATATTATGTTACAAATTATAATGTTTTTAATCACTCGCTTAGGTACTAGGTTCAATTTGTCAAAGTATATTGCTAATGTATGGGACTAAGTACATTCCAACAATTGGAACCTCTTATGAATCGTTTCTCTCAACCGTGGCTGGATGCTTAATGACAACAACAGTTATTAGTATATCTTATTTATTATCAAAAAATACTGAAATACTCGTAAGATCAACACTTTTGGTATGTATAATACAATAAATCATAATTTGTGTGATAAAAAAAAATAATTAAAATATGCTTAATTTATTTTTTAGGAAATCATTTTTGGAGTCTTTGCATCAATATGTTATTTTAGTTCTTCATCATTACTCACAATAGCAATATATGCAATATTGTATCCAATTTTAATGACCATACCATTTATGTCTTTGTTTTCAGCAATAATATTGGCTTATGTAAGAAAAACAAAAATACGTTTCTTTTTTCAACAACTTTAACTCATTTAATTTTGGTTTTCAGACATTAGGATTTATACTTGGAGCTTTATACGCAATCGATGCTTTTTGGGCGTATAAATACTACAAAGGATATTTATAAAATAAACTATGTTTATAACTAATTAATACTAAAAATAATAATAAAAAAAAATGTATTTCAGACAAAGAACACTTTTTCAACACTTACTAGACTTATATTCTTAAAAAAATTACAAATAAGTGTTGCTGTTCCAGTGAGTTGTTATTACATTTGGAAAAACTACATTTAATAACACGAAGATATAGGACTCGCTGATTTAATCATAAATATCTTCACGGTCACATACATACTGCACAATATCTTTAGGTTTATGCAATTTTTCAGCGTCCTCATCAGGAATTTCGAAACCTGTATAATTTTAACACAAATTTTAGTGTTATGAATTTGAATAAAATTAAAAAACTGTAATTACCAAATTCATCTTCTATGGCCATGATAACTTCAACATGATCTAAAGAGTCTAAACCTAAATCATTGATAAAATGTGCTTCAAGTGTAAGCTGAAAAGGATATAAATAAATCAATTAGTATTAAATAGGTATTATTCATCACCGATATTTATATATATTAGATCATAAGCGTGTGCAAACTTAAGTTTCAGGTGCAGTACAAAATTTAACTGGCTCATTTTACTACTAGTTAATTCACTTAAATTAAAAGGTGTTTTTTATACAATTTAAAATAAACACCATTGTATAAAGTTAACATGGAAGAATATAAAACAATCATTCTGGGATGTGTATGTGAGTACTGTATCATGATAATAATAGTTACGAATACCTAACGCATTGTCGTTGATTGAACTAGCAGTTAATTTATGGCATACAAAAATACGTTTTTTTTTTTAACCACATATTGATAACCACAGTATTAATGATCAAAAATAATTTTAAGTTTTAACAATTTAAAAAAACTAGCCCACATTGAGTGGCCGCTTTTAAATCGGCTCTTAAAAATGTTCAGGTGCAGAATTCGCTGCACCCGTCTAGGCACACGCCTAGGATATATGAATACACACACTCGGTAAAAACACATTGATCATGATCATAATATTTTGATTTAAACAATAATTATTGATATAATTTAAAATAATGTCTTGTATACCTTTTCGGGATTGACCTTGTCATATAACTGCAACACCAAAAGGACACGCTTTTTAATCTGGTCGATAGTCAACGGGGGCTTGACACTGTATCGTCGCACCGTCTGCAAAGTCATAATACACGAATAAGAAGCGAATATGGGAAAATAAAATACAAAATGTTCACACGCCCTCCATCACACAGTAAGTGGCTCGACCGATTACGTTTAATTTAAAACATTCCGCTTTCTACTTTGATCGACAGACCATCTCGTCCTAAAGCTATTGAGCATGCCCCTAAAGCATCACAGACTCTTTCACGTTCCTCCACACGCGTTAATAACTATAGGGCGTACAGTAATCATTACGATTACCGGCCGGATGCGTTGCTTACCGTGGATACTGTGGACGTCTGTAGTGAATTGAGATTGTTGAAAAGTTTCGATTGACTCAAATACCGTTTGCCTGCGCAGGTCGTTAGCGGGCAGCGGCTCAACACTCCTCGTACGCCGGCGGCGTTTGTGAATAACGTACAGCGCATGATTTTTCCAAGTGACGCCATTGTTTGCGTTCGGCTGCTGCTCTGTTCGTGTTCAAATCTTTTACCTTTTCCGGCGAAACGATTTTCTACTGTCTGCGCGAGACAAACAGAATTATTGAATAACAGTGCCGTGCGAACGCGAACGATTATCAAGGTCGCGATCCGCTGATACACGGCAAATTAGAAAACATATGTTATAAACATTTTCTTATGTGTTTCACATGACTTTTTAGGTTAAACCGTCGTATGAAGTTACGAGGTAACGATATCGTGATATCGGCCCGTTGATAACGCGAATCATATGATCTGGGGATCGACGACGATAACGAATTATAATTATAGTAATAATTGTAGTAATAATTAATAACAACAATAATAATAATTTATATAATAATTTATGGTAACGGCATAGTGATTTTACTATTTTATTTCTACACACCATTTAGTCGTTTCTCGAGACCATTCGCTTGATGTCGTCCTGTCGTACAGTTATTTGCATATGCAAATTCTGTTTTTAAATTTTCGCCCAACAATTCACTATACACATTCCGTCTCCACTCATTCCAACGATGGTAAGTAGCATTTATCAATCGTATTATTGTTGTCGTTTCACATCATTTTTCGAGTTTCGTTCCGATACAATCATTTAAGACTTAAGGTATTGTGAGATTCGAGTAAATCCATCTATCTCGACTCTAGAGATATGGAGATGAATTATTCATCTCCAAGAATAAAATTATATCATTTATTATTATTAGGGTTTATATAATCAATACTAAAAGAGTTTATAATTAATTTGGTCCAAATTTATAATAATGAATTCTAAATTATTATCAATATTTATACTTTTTAAAATTTATTGTACTTCACATTCATTGAAATCAGATTGTTTTTATTTGTTTATTCAACAAACCATTGAGCATGAGAATAAAATATCGATATTTAAAAAATATTTTATTAAGGTTTCATTCAAAATTTGTACCTACTTCTAATATAATAACTAATCAACAAATGTTTTTCCTTTAAAAATTATGTTTTTCAATTGAAAACATATTATTTCAACCTTGAATTTAAATTATGTAATTGGCCTAAAAACCTAAAAGCCTATCACAAAGAATGACGTTGTTTGAATGAAAATAAAGAAAATTAAATGTTTATTTTCCTATATGTATTGTAATGCCTATATAATAATCTTGATGTACTTGGATAAGATTTTATCTTATTATTTATTTTATACCTTTTTGTTTTATAAATAACAAACTGATTTTTATTCATATGTATATCATATACATATTATTATTTACCTAAATTAATGTTCTCATCTGCAAAGAATAATTTATTGTTAAATGTTAATAGAAACAGAATTCAAATTTTTTTTTATACTTATTGGTATATCATATTGTAGGTATTAATCAAGTATAAAATATGTTGTTATATTTGGACGGATTCATTCTAGTCATCTTGATGTTTTAGGGTAAAATTTTGTTTTTATGATAAAATATTATATATTTTGATGAACAATATTATTCTTTATTATCTTTAACCAAATAATGGATAATACAGTCTCATAGATAGGTACTTTTCTGGTACATTGTTATATTCTAGATGTTTAAGCAAAAATAAGGAGAAGAAGACAGTAAATGTCTTCAATAATATTTAAATTTACTGAAACATATTAAATTTTTTGATTTCAATTTTGTATGTTTAATTTGGTCTCCAATCATTATAAATGATTGCAAACTAATATTATGATCACTTTTTTATTATTATTAAAAATCACTTTTCTGATGAACATAAAATTAATCTATAAAATTTTTAATTTACAGGCAGGCGAACACAGTAGACATATTTCTGATTACGAGTATTCTGCATCAGATTTAGCATTGACTAGAGACCAGCGAGATTTTTATGAAACTAATGGATATTTAGTAATTCCTAAACTTATTCCAGATTATCTGTTAGATAGATGCTGGTAATACATTTGTTAATTGTTTATGTTTTCATTACTCTAAAATCACTATTATTGTAAGATTTTGTTGATATTATAGTGATCATTTCCAAGACTTATGTCACAGAAAAGTTCCATTTAATGGAATAACCATGATGAAAGATGTATCTCGCATGAAAGCTGGTTATGAAGATGAATATTTGTTCGGTAAAGCCCAAGATATCCTTTGGGACGAAGAATTTTATGAATATGCTAGATATCCAAAGGTATTATTTGAAAAAATAAAAAATAAAATTATAATATTAATATTCGTTTATTTTTAATTTAGATGTTGGATTACATTGAAAGCTTTATTGGATCAAATGTTATGGCTATGCATTCAATGTTTATCAATAAGCAGCCAGACATTGGTACTAATAGCTCTCGCCATCCAGTACATCAGGTACCGACTTTTATTCTTGCATTTCATATTAATAATGTATACATGTGAAAATTTATAAAAATGTTTTCGGTTTTAGGATCTTCATTATTTCCCATTCCGCCCAGCCAACTTGATTGTAGCATCTTGGACAGCTTGTGTCCCAATTACCGTAGACAATGGATGTTTATATGTTATTCCTGGAACACATACCGGTAAATTGTATCCTCATTGTTATCCAGAACCAAAAGATGTTAGTTAAACGTCATATTAAATAATTAATTATAATTTAAAAATTCACAATTAATTTTTATAAACTTAAAACTTCTACAATTCAATGAATGTATCAATTGAACAAATTATATGATCTTTTAAACATTTAATCACAATTATTCCTCTGCTCAAATAACTTTAACATTTTATTTTTTTAATTACATTAGAGCTATTTAAGATTTTCCGTATTAAAAAATTTAAGTAACTATCTGCTGAATACAAGTTTTAGTTAGGATTAAATACTGATGATGATGTTTTTTTTAGGGCGAGATAAATAAAATGTACCATGAGATGAAAACTGATAATTATGACGATCGTAAGAAGGTGTTTTTGGAAATGGATAAAGGTGATACAGTATTTTTTCATCCTTTGTTGTTTCATGGATCAGGAGTGAATAAAACACAAGTAAATAGCCACATTTATTTGAATCAATTATATACAATTTTGTTGTAGAGTTAAGCTGTTTAATACATCTTTGGTATCAAGAAAAAAAGGCTTAAGTTTATTTCTTTTTCATCGTACAACTTGAGTTTTTTTTCAAATGCCGCTTTCTATACTAAATATTATATTATTAAATGTTATCATGTTATGTTACATTATTTTTTTTTTCCTTAGAATTTACGTAAAGCTATTTCAGTTCATTATGCTTCATCTAACTGCCATTATATTGATGTAACTGGCACAACCCAAGATAATATAAAAAATGAAGTGATTGATGTCATGGCTAAAAAAGGAATAACTGATGTTGATTTCACGGTATGTTATTTCCTAATAATATTCTATTAAATAATAAATAACAATACGTATGTGAAAAATTCGAGTTTTTAATACGCATATTTTGTTTAATTTCAGTTTGCTTGGAAACATCGTTGTCGAGTTATTCGTGGTACCAGGGCAAATTTATAGGAGTAGGGATATAATTTGTATCTTCAAATATGGTTGTGGTTTTACGTTTTAGTTATTTTGTTTTGTATCACATTTTTTAAACCATGATTTTTTTAAATTATTTATATTTTTATTGTTATTAATAATATTTTATTATGTGATATATTTATATAATGTGTACACAGTGATAAAATAATTTGTACTTACAATACATGATGTTGATAAAAGTTACCATAAAAATTTGCCAATGGAAATATTTGTGGTCGAAGAGAACACAAAATTAAGACAATTTATACACTTATGTTTATGAAGAGAAATCCAAAATAGATATATCTATAATGGCTATAATAAACAATCAGATGTATTATTTTGTAAAATCTGTTTTTCATATTTTCTTCTTACTTTCATTTTAAGTTCAAACAATGTTTATTGGGAAACGATGGCAGAGAAGAAATATTGAACTGCATCTATCTTATTTGACACTGAATTAATACGAGGTGAATTTAATAACAAAATTTGTATGTTTTGATTATGAAATAAAAATCACAATACAGGTAATCTATAGACCTAAAGATTTAACTTACACTCTCCAGTATCGACTTGAAACATAATATTGCCTTAATGTAAATAAGAATGGAACACTGATTAAGGATGGTTAAGTTTTCAATGAACATATTACTCATTTAAAAGTGTTATTGAGAAATGTTAAGTAAGAGAGTGCTTTGCAGCAAAAGCTCTATACATTTTTATTTGTTTTTTGTAGATTTTTAATTTTTTGGTTTTATTGTAGGTAATCGTGTAGATCAGCGGTTCTCAACCTTTTTATATCCGCGTACCACCTACACAGTTTAAAAATGTTGGAAAAATTTATTTGGAACTACAAATTTTCTCGGAGATTTTCTTCGCGTACCATCTAAGAGCTTTCCTCGTACCACAGGTTGAGAAGCGCTGGTGTAGATGATTGAATAGTGATGTAACATAAGAGATAATTTTCAAATGGAGGGAATCTTTGGCACACGATAAAACGGTAGTATAAAAATTATTAATTTATGTATACCATGTATTGCTAATTGGCCGAGTTTTCTTTGATGTTAATACTAAAGGTCTACCCGTCAAAGTATATTACTTTGGTGTGGATATATATATATTTCTTGAAAAAATTACAAAATATTCTCTTGAAAATGTTGTTATATGCATTTATTCTACAAAAAAAAACTTAAATTATGCATTTATAAGAAAATATTTTACTATCGAAAAAGGGAAAAACTCAAGAAAATATGATCGAATATAATTTTAACCTTATGGTAACTAAATACTTTAGCAGTTTTAGATGCTTGCGTAGTTCAAAGACGATAGTAATTCTTTGTTTGCTTTGATTTGATGTGGTTTGATTGTCTATTATCGTCCAACAGGAAGGAGACTACACACATATCAAATGGAGTTTTTAATTTTACCAAAAAGTTCCTGTGCGAGTCATCTACCTAGACCATTTACAAGGTGTTGGTATTGACTGCAATTAAATGTAATCACTGGGTTTTATTGAGTTTTGTGAATTTGACTTGACATAACATTTTAACATCAATAAACGACACAGTGATATCTAAAAGTTATAAATTTATAACCAAGACGACTCTCCAGACATGTTGGGCAATTTTTCCCAACTCCTAGATACTACCATTGATTAGAGTAGAATAGATTCTATTCTATAATCAATAATACTACTCAGGAGTGGTATTTTTAAGACTTTGTTGTTGTTATTAAGACATATTGTGTTGTCTGTTCATAGGTGAAATTTAAAAACAATTTAATAGCCAAAGATCATTATTATATTTTTTATACGTAAGTACCCTAAGACCTAATTTAAAACCCTGACTTTGATTGTTTAGTTGAACAGCGATTGCGTTGTGAATAGGGCTTCCTTTTGTTCAATACAACTATTTACATAAAAAAAAAAAATTTATATCAAATGAAAATTAATAATGTATGTTTACATGGTGTTTGCAGGATTTTTAATTATTCATCTATTGTTTGGTCACTATAAACACCCCAATCCACCGATAATGATAGAAAATGTCGCAAGTAACCCAAGCACTCAACTTAGTACAAAAACCACAAACAACTAAACAATTATATACGAGCATGGTAATGCAAGTTTCTTTGTTCATTTTTGTTATGAGATAATTATTGATATAGGTAATGTATATAATATGTATTAGACGCGTGTATGGTCACTGCCACATTATTATATAGTGGACTGGGCTTCGTATAGCTGCAGGATATTGAACAGTTCGTTTAAATATTTTATGGTACCTACCTACATGTATCAGTGTATCACAGACTAATCGGTAAACATAATTTTTATTATTGATTGCTTTTTACAAGGTCGCAATTAGGTTTTTTTTTTTGGTCCCCAAAGGAAATCAATAGTGTACATAATGTATCCCCCTCTTTCTTTTTTTTTGTTTATAGGCAAACTACATTTTTGAAACATAACTATAATAGTAACCAGTAGGTAAATAACGAATTATCCTTCATAAAATTAAATACTTTTTTTCTTTTTCGTAGGGAATGAGGGCTGAAGAACATTTTGATTCGATTGGAAAGTCGCATTTTGCACGTTTAGGTTTATTCAAATTTCCCTTTAAAACAAACAATTTATGTCTATAAAAAAATAGATATTTTAAAAAGAAAAATTGACACGTGCAGAGTACAATTTCATTTAAAAAAATCATTAAATCATATTTTAGTATTCTACACAATATAGGTAGTTACTAAATTGATTTAAAATCAATAAGATATATCATTTGTGTTAAAATTTATTGTTCGGTATATGGATAATAAACGTAACTCCTAAAGTATGATAATCGTAGAGACGAAAATTGATATTTTCATCGAATACAAGTGTTATTATTTTCTATAGTATTTTAAAAGATTTTAATTGAGATTGCTCCGACGGATAAAAAAGAAAAGAATGAGCACAATATTTCGCAACAATTTTTACGGGGGAATTCTCTCTCGTCCTTTTCACAGTTTACGTCTAAGCCTTACTACGACGTGCTTCCGACGTAAATAATTTTGTCGGTTTTACTCCTCGAAAGAAGATGTTATAGATCCGTCGTGTGACAACCGCGGAAACAGACGTCTACTTCGACGAAATAGAACGTCGCGCGTTGCCGGCGAAACGATAATAAGAGACGTCTGAACAAATTATTTTTAAACCTTTGCTCACAGAACACGGGGGGGTGGAACAGGTACCTACATCACACCATTCGAACGACGTCGTTGGCACACATGTCCTCCGCGGAAGTTTGAGTTCCGGCAAACTCGCGTCTTACGTTATCTGCATCATCGTCGTCAACAATATTCTTATTCTTATCGCGCGGGTGAAACTTCGGAAACGTTCTCACATCCGACGACGACACGTGTGATAAGTCACATAGGTTACCTCTTCTGCGTCGAGTAATATTCGTTATGACGTACGTTCGGCGTGGAATAATATTAATAATTAATGTACACGCGTTTCGGGGGAATTTCAAACGTCTGATCGGTCGATCGGAACGATCCGAATGTCACTAGCAAATAAACGATGGGCGCCTAAATATCAAATAACAATTCGACGTACCTAATATTACGTAGTTTACAAACGATTTCAGCGTGCCGCTCGCTCGAAAATCTGTCCGAGGAAAATTGCGTGCCAGACGAAAAGTATTCGATCGCATTGAAAACGCATCTGTACATCGATACGAGTTGAAGTTACGATATTGCGTACGGCTCGTAGAACACTCGATCTGCGGACAAACTGTTCCAAAACAAGTCGGACGAAGCAAAGTAAAACGTCGCACGTTCGTGTCTCGTTGGGCGGGCGGACAGACCACATTTATTTAAAACGAATGCCGTCGAAAATCCGCAATCTTCTTAATGCATCATAGAACATAAGTAGTGTATTATTTTTGTATGAAAAAAATTAATATCGGGCACACTTTTTGACTGTTTGTATTGGTTTTTCAGAAAAGGCAAATGGAATATTCGAGGAGTGCTCGGGGACGGTAAATCGCATCGCGCGCGTGTGTGGACGATTTTTTTCGTTTTGTTGTTACTAATTCTTTATTTATTGATTGTATTTTTTTATTTTTGTATCAGGTAATAAGGAGACACGCGCCGACTCGTAAACACGCAGTTTGCAGACGAGGCATAAAAAACGATTTAAAAGCAATAAAATCTGAAATAGATTCGCGACTGGGCGCGAGAGACGCGTACATAATATGCGAACGGAATATCTGTGCGGTCGCGTCGCGAGAGAGATTTAAGCCGGTACCGTTTTAAGTTGAAATTCGGAAACGCGTTTCCGCTGTAGTGAGTTTAACTAAATTCTATATAGTTTTAGACCGTGAACCGAGAGAGGAATGCGTATTGATTTCACAGCGGTACTATTTGTTTTTTTACACTCGACTTTGAGTAGACTTTGGGATATTCCATTAGAGAAAAACAATTATATCGCTTATTAAAACGATCAATTACGTAATTTTTAAAATTTAAAAACCGGCCAAAAAAAAAAAAAAAAATCATTCTATTTTTAATTATTAGGAAAAAATGGCTCTGTATGTTATATATTATTTTTAAACTATAAAAACTTAAATGCTAGAAAAACTACTCGGGAAATTGGAGAATTTCTTGGTTAATAAAGTAGGTAAATTAACCTTTTAAGTCCTATTTTCGATCTAATGAAACACTACATGAAGCTTTTAGCATGCACTATGCAGTTGGTAATATAAGTGTTTCGCCAGAAAGTTCGATTACGGAAAATAATATCCTTATAGAATCAATAAGCATGCGTTTCTCGTTTCACTCGAAATCTAAATTCAAAAAATGTCTACCGAGTCGTTTCTTTCATTTGTTTTCAACGATTTCACTTTCTACTCTATAGAAAGGGAACGGTGTGTCTTTGAGCTCGACATAATAACGTTATTGGGTTTCAATGTTTTTTTTTTTTTTAATAATTGTATTGCGTTTACAAGTACGTACTGTACGCGTACCTTACATGCGTATCGGAAATTCGATTTTTAAATCGGGTCTAAAATATCGGCGAAAAATATTTCCAGTTGTTTTCGAAAAAGTTGTACCGCAAACTTCTCAAAACGTCACCGCGTCATTTTTTTTTCTTCTTCGTTTATCGTAAAAGGTGGTAAAAATAAATTTTGCGGCGATGCGTGCTAATAATAAACGAGTCGAAAAGTTAAATAGAAACTTCTGACTTTTGCCATTATACGCGAGTGTTTCGTTTTGACATTTTTAGAATCAAATTATTTTATTTTTGGTAAAAAAGATTTTAGTTTTTATTTTAATACATAAAACATAATATGAGTTATGATATATCTTCATCGGGTTGATGCCACACGATTCGGTCACTACCGAGATCGATCGGAACAACACACGAGTGCCTGGAAACTCAATTAAAACGAGCAGAGCTATTTGGATGGCTTTTTAAATTCACGAAACTAAAATAAAATTATAAATTTCAACGCTGAATTTATTTATTTCGAGTTCAAAACTAGTCGAATAATGAATCGGAATTTTCTATTTTAACAGAAGAAAAATATATTTATTATTTTCAAACGATTAGTCGCACAATTCGTCGAGGACAAGAGGTTAAATTAAAATTTTTTTTTAATGTGTACTAAAAACCATCGAGCTAAGAAGTGTCTATTAAGTCGGGTGAAATCGGCAAGTAATTTAACGCTATAAATATTCACGAAACCGTTTTAAATAGTTGCAGGATATTATTCGCGGTCAGTTTTGAAACTCGCCCGCAGTCGCTTTTAACCTTTTTTTTATCGCAAAAGATGCGGTCGAGTTAAATCGACTTACGGAGGTCGCGAGTTCGTATAATATTATACAGCCAATATAATACACACAAAGGCCACAAGCCGCCGCCGTCGAACGAAGGCGTAGGCTTCGCGTTCTTATTTCTACTGATTATAAATGGACTCTGTAAACAGTCAACCGAAGTTCAAACCCGCGGAAAATTCCAGTAATGGCTCATCGAAATTGAATTTTCCCGTCATAATAGGGTATTTAACCCGCGACGACCCTTGCACCAAACGTTTTTCAAATTGCATTTCTCGATTTTCCTTCGTTCACGGTACCCTAATAGTGACGATTATACATACATACATATATATATATAGTGCTCGTGTATAAATTACCCGGTAAGTGCTCTATTTAGTTGTGACGAGAATATATGTTTATAGAGTTATATTAAAATTAAGCGTTTCCGAAGCCCTAAAATTGAATATTTTTTTATAATATCGAGTCGCGAGAAGAAATTTAGTTTTTTAGATAATCGATGTGTTACTATTTTAGTGTTACTATGAGCATTTTTTTAGTAACACAGAGCATTTTAATCGTGTTTTTAATGGCTGAGATGGTGTTCGATAATTTTGATGTGTTATATCGAGTTGTGTTTCTCGGTGAATATTATACAGTAAAATTTTTAAGAAGAGAAGAAAATGCCCGAGAGAAGATCGAGACCATTTGGTCAGGTTATTAAATCGAGTAGTAATTGAATTTCGGCCGTTGTTATGCTTTTATCGCGGCAATATACACAGAACAAAAGTCGTCGGCGTGTAAAATAGATTGAACAGGAAATGCATTGTTCTTAGTGACGCTGTCGATGGCGAGAAAGAATAGAGAGACTGAAATTATCGAGTCCCGCGGGAATTGGTTTGTTTGCGAAAACGGTTTACGTATGTAAGGATTGACTGACATTCGGTTGAAAGGTTTTGGTTTTCGGAAAGTTGCATGTACAATAAATTGAAAACGTGGCTAAAAATCATGTAAAGTCTGTCGATAATAAAAGATTTCTAGGTTTTGTCATTTATGCTTTGAACACATTAAGACTGATCGTTTCTTGCGTCGAAAAAAAGAAAGAAAGACCGTTTTAAATATCGCCACATACTTTAGCAACACGATAATAAGAATTTTTGATTTTTTTTTTTCGGCATTCGAATTAAGTTATATACATACGTTTTCTATCGTTTAACAATAGACAAACAAAATACACAAAACATGGAGCCTATGCAAATATTTTCAATAAAACGTATTAAAAAAGCGAGTTAAGATGATAACGAAGCTATATTAAATACAAATAAACGCGATCGAACGAGGTATAAATAATATCAATTCATAATATCGCTATGTATTACCAATATATAAGTGTGCTACCTTAAACATTTTTTAACCAATTTGAGAGTTCATTGGTGAGAATGAAAAAATAATATGACTATATAATGATATTGCCCGTGTTTTAACGTAGTATTTGTTTTTCGGACTAGGTTACAAGTGCATTTTGAAACCACGCACCAGTCGGCTTCGGAACTTCCAAAAGTCCTGAAATATTAAAAAGACATTTGTATTTATTAATTGAATTCGGGCGTGCGAATTTTACTCAATACACATTATAATATAAGGTAGTACTTTGAAGTCCACGTCATTGAACCCTCTCCTTTGCGCTATTTCTCTGACTTCGGTCGCGATGTTTTGTTGCGACGTGCCGGTGACGTCTATATATCGGCATTCGCAGGATGCAAAGTGACAAGATATTGCTTTTCTCGTTTCCTTTGTACGACACGAAATCAAAATTTACCAATGAACACTATGAATACAGTTGATAAAACCATATTTTTATCGTATAAAAACGTTTGTACACACTTTCGACGTATTCGGTCCGGATCCGTGAATTAGTAACGGGTGAAAGAGTACCGTGTCGCCAGGATTCATGTTTAAAAACACTTTTTCGTGCCGTTCGTATCCGTAAATCCCGTGAAATCCCTTGTTCACGCCGTCCTTTTTTAAACGGAAACAATATAACTTTACTTTGAAATTCGGTCTTCGGTGTGAATTCTAAATACTAGATTTCACCTTCCATTCCGGATATCCGTGAGGAAGGAGTTCGCCAGGGTTTATGTGAGAACCGGGCAAAACAAATAGACACCCGTTTGCCTCGGAGGTCGTTTGCATGGCTGTCCACGCTGCAACAATTCTGTCAGCCGGGCGAAACGCGAAGTAATGTAAATCCTGCAACGAATCCCCCCCCGGTTAAGTTTGGACACACTAAATATTTTAGAGGAATCATCTAACTTGACGATTATTCAAAGAACATTCGGCCGAGATCAGAATGAAAAAATTGAAATACAAACCGGGTTCTCCGTTTCAAAAATAATTTGTTTCCAACGAAAATCCCACGTTCCCTTCTTGACTTACCTCAACACACACATACGATGATATCTTTTCTTAATTTTTAATAGACCTCTAAGCCACCATAATCCACTAATTATACTCTCCTTAAATATTTTATTAATACCATACCGAGGTCAACATAATTAATTTAAGTTTTATTTATTATAGAAATTAAAGATTTTAATCTGGAGTATACGTGTAAAAATTTAATGATTTGAAAATTATCTATAATAGGTATACCGTCTAAGACAGGGGTAGGACAGGAATAACCACCAAGGCCAGAAATCGTTTACCCGACTCTCGTGTTATGTTTAGAATTTGATCTGTATGCAATTTTTAGTTAATGAAAGATGATCTTCCGAAAGATTTATGGTTTTAATCATTTCGATTCTACTGATTTTACGATGTGCAGAACGGAAATCAATGAAAAATAACGAGTGAGACACAGGTGACGGGTGGGTAATAATGGTAAATTGTTCTTGTATTTACAACCAATATATCTAAAAGCGCTCAGGAACGATGATTTTCTTTATTCGATATATCTTTTTTCGATTACGTTGGCCCACTAAGTTAATTTGAAATCTCCCCAGAAGTAATCAAGTAACAAAAACAAATACAAGTTATAGCTGAAACTTCAATAATATTATTTTCATATATAAACTATAAAAGTTAGATAGATGTTTGTTGTTCAATAATCGCTTGCCTAAGAATGGTTGTGATAATTTTACAATAAATGAAAAAAAAAATTAGTCTGCAATGACAATTAAAAATTAACATAATTGAGACCATTGAACAAAATTAGACTATATTCAAATAATAGACTTAGATGAAAATTATAAATAAGTTAATATTGAACTGAAAAATGACTTACGTCATGTATAATCTTAAAAAATCGACTTTACTTTAGTTTTTCTTAATCGATTTTGTATGTCAATGCTAATCCTTAATACAATATAATCATATAAAGTATAATTTTTTTCTAAATCTAACTTTGTTTAAACACCATTGTTGTGAATATTGTAAGTCGTGACGACTGATGACTGCTCATTGTCTATTCGTTTGAATTTAAAAAAAAAGTGTAACGCGAAGTTTATTTTCGTCTACTGGTCTGGTCAATTTTGCAAAGCGCGAAAAAACTTACCTAATTAGGTTTGCTCGGTCTCGTGTTGGCTTTTGATATAAGTAGTTTTTAATAATATTAATAATGTAAAATTATCTAATTTAAATAATAATTAATATTATATTGTGATGTAATTATAATGTGATATTATATCATTGCATTATACGAGTGCGCTAAGAGTTTTAAGTATGTAAAGCTGCGTGGCATTATGATACGATAGTGCCAGTTGTAAGTTTTTAGAAAATGAAAATCGACTGTGAAAAAATGTTATTTTAAATTCGATTTTTTTTACTGCAACTTCCCGTATTTATGTTTTGTTTGATCACCATTGCGTCATTGGAAAAATTAGTAAGACTAATCGTTTTGTATTTACATAGAACCACGTCGATTGACAAAACGTATAATATTATAAGTCTCGCTGTCACAGCTGGGCGTCTGATTACGCGAAGCCCATCAATAAATCCGGCGGCAAACTCGCAGATTTTACATTTACGTAATAAGAACGGAATGAACGAGATATAAGTATAATTTATCCAAATGAGAGATAGTATATTATTATACCACGGCGAATAATGGACGTGCGGTATTTTGAACGAACGTGTATAATTAGTAGAAACGTTCTTGAAAAAAAAAATAAATTGCCGAAAAGTTTTGATTAAATTCACGTTGTACTATAATTTGAAAATTGACAAAACCGTCTTTTGAACGTTATCAAAGTGATAACGTATAATTGCTTTCAGATTTATAATGTATTCAAAACCGAGCATAAAGTTAGTAAATTGTTTCTAATTAGTTGAATTCTCGGCGTAGTATAAAAAATTAATCGACTACGGGTTTTTAATTAAAAAATACTTGCTGATACATGAAAAAGTAGTTACCGCAGAGTCGAGTCGAGAATTAGTCATTAAAATACCAGCAGCCGGAGTCATTTGAATGTTTTCGAATGAGTCTTTGGATAAAACACGTAAAAAACGGATTAAAATTTATAAGAACCGACGAAATATCCAAAACCGTTATTATTCAACCCGTAACGCGTGAAATATTTATCGAATTAATCATGGTGTCGGCGCTGGGTAGTTATTAAAACTAATTGCTAGTAAGTCGATCTCACGTTGTCGTTTTCAAACACTCGATCGCCGTTTTATTCGTTTTCGGGTTATGGTACACACACACTTAAGTGTTACGCACAAACTAGTCAGTCGGAGAGAATCCCTCATGACTGTCGCTCACAGTTACACGGAGAGAGCTATAGACAATTTTACTTGCAACTCGATTTTAACTTTTCAACTGCCGAGCGCTCAGCCTAAACTAAACGGTACGTTGTAATAGGTACACTGCCTATTTCTCAGTATTTTTACGGTATAACATTTTGTAATTTGTGTAAACTTTTCGTTAAAAGAAAAAAAAGAAAAGAAAAAAGGAAATGTAATCGTGCGCGTGTTTTTGTACCTGGTGCATCGGATGCCTGGAAGTCATGGAACCCGTATCCGGGGGTTTGTTTATTAACATCGAGTGCATCGCCATTATGTTATTTCCCGTGAAACATTGTACGCAATCGAGCAACTGAAAATGATAACAATGCATTTTTGAATTCTTTGATAAAATATTTGATTAAATTGTGCGAAAAAGTCAGTTTCGTTTTCAACGTTTTTGACATGGAAATTCCACGTTGCACGATGAAATTTTTTTTTCACCATGTTCAAGAATAATTAGTTCTTACCAATGAAAATATAATAATACATTTTAAATTGGATTATCGATATTCCGAAAATATTTTAATACGATATTATCTTTCAGCGCATAATACTGTGCCTACGTAAACGATTGTTTATATTCTCGTCAATCTATTTAATAATAATAATATCAGTAGTTTATAATCCTTAACGAAATTATGAAATATCCTTTATAAGTATTTTCGAATTGTCCTCTTTCGACCATAATCGTTTTTTTTTTCCAGAGCAACGGTTTCAACATTGGTTTCATATTCAAAAGACCAATTCACTAGAGTATCCTAATTTTCATTCAACTCTTGAATCTCCAGTGATTTTTTTCATTTTCATTCGTCGGAAACGAACCACTTCTGTAAAGTATCGTAATTGTTTAATTTGATTATTAAAATATATTTTAATACGTATATATACGTATATATAACATATAAATTAATTTAATTTAATTATAATACGATGGGACGCGTTATTACATATTTTTTTTTATTAAGCTATAAAATCATAATACATTTTTTATTCCTGTATTTTTTTCATACACGTTGTTTTTTTTACAGTGTGTATATAAAAAAAAAAAATAGCTTTATTAATTTTTCTTTTCTACTGAAATTTCATTTATATTTTATTTTTATACCCATTAGAACAATGTAAAATATAAGTTAAGACTGAAAAACTTTATAATATTCTTTTTCGATATAAAAGAGTAGAAGACTTTTCTTTTTTTTTTACGAGGTATGAATAGTCTTTTATTTTCGAAAACGTAACTTGTATATTTCGTTATCTCGCAGAGCGCCATAACAAACATAATTCACTGCGCTATTAAATTGTACTCATTTGTGTGACTTTCGAGCTAGACGGGAATTTTTATTTTGCACGTTCAGAGTTTAATCATTATCGCGGCAATATCTTACAACCAGATCACAATGATTTTCAACCCACACGCGGACGATCTGGTGTAAGATTATTTCAACGCGCACTTTCAAGTTCGGCCCGGTAAAAGTTTTTATTTCGTGAATTTCGCTCGCGAATATTAAACGTTTTGCCGATCACTTTAGGGTAGGCGTTCACTTACCTCGTACCAACTGAAAGTTTTGAAATAATCATAAAAAAAGAACGCGGTTAAACTAATGGATATTCGGAATAAAAACTAATCTACCCGCCCTCCTTCGCTCGGAATCGTTTTTCCAAAGCAAAAGTGCGTTGGCATTGAGAACAATTCTCCAACCGCCCATCGCCTACATCTCGCGTATCCTATTAATTCCCAGCACTATTTTGCGAGTTTATTATATCTTACGTATATTTAACTGTTAAAATGGCGTTCTCGCAAAACGTTTCAAACGACTGTAACGATAAAAATTATATTACTATTGGATGCAAAAAGTATTGTTCGAAAACATCGTCCCACAATATGTCTTGTATCTTATTGATACTGAGCTCTTTGGAAACGTTATCTTCTCGATTTCGTCCGACCAATGATACGTCTTTCATCACGGTTATTCCACCTAGATCTACCTTATTTTCACATATGTCGACGAACCTTTGTCTGCGGAACAAACAGAATAAAAACGAAACTATTAACATTTACAACCGAGACGAGTATGATATTTCGGTTTATTTTTTAAATACAAGTATTATACGCGTTGCTAAATTACAATATATATTTTAAAACGTTCAGCACTGGCAAACTCAAATCATACCGTTCAATTGTTTATAGGTACAATTTAATTACTTACTATTATAATATGATTTGATTTGATAGAATCGTTACCTGAATTGTTCCAATAACGTTTCATTTATTAAACTTTTAATGACGATAAATCCATTGGTTTCGAAGAAATCCCTCTGTTTTGTTGATAACAGCCCGTTGTTCGAAGTCAGCGTGTATCTGTAATTTTTTTGATTTTCCATTATCCTGTGAATAAATACGTGAATTAGATTAGCAAATTCGCACAGTCGAATTTCACCGGAAATCAGCAAACCAAATTTGCCTGTAATTCATTATGGGGCCAGTAATGACTATTAAACAATAAACGACCAATAACGATTAAAAAACATAACAGTTTTAGACCCAAAACATACATTATGTTACACTTTGAAGATGGCGTTTTTTTATGTGTTGATGATATTTAGATCTTCTATCCACTGATTTTGTTCTAACATTTATAGATTCATTTATAACTGAAAACATTAGAATTTTTCTTTGAAAACTATATTTTTCATTTAATTATTATTAAAAACTAAGCACGTGCTTTAAAAAAAAAAAAATGTTTAGTCATTTATAACCTTCCGTAGACTAAAGATCCACACTGTTCGTAACCATTTAATATTAAATACAATATCATATTATATTATTATATGAATTCAATACGTTATAATATAACGCTTGAACGATTCTTATAAGAAATTAGCAACAATTTTTTTTTTTTTACGTAATTCACAATAAATTTCCGATACGAATTATAAAATATAAGCATTTAGATTTTCATATATTTATTTATTTTTTATAGCAAATTTTAAAACTCTGGTATCTTTATAGTTTTACTTTGGGAGGCGCAGCTGCTGATGTAGTTGTATTTTATATGTCTGATAATAGGTAAATGTACCAAAGTATCAACGTTAACCATCACAACGAAAATGCACAGTAAATTTCCTATTATTATGTAACTGCGTGCAGTGTGTGCAAGGCAAAGATAACAATAATGTGGACGGCGATGGGTTCCTTTAAGATAAAATAAACACTTAATACGTATTAATTTATTTCTCTACCCATATTCATCAAATGCAATTATTATTAAACGTAAAACAATATAAACTAAAGGAAACTTGACAACTTTAAAAGATTTAAACGATTTATCTCTGCGGGGATATTTATATAAAACCGTAGGCTAATCAACTTAACTGGCATATTGTTTAATTTTGAGATTTTTGTCTTTCGTAAATGAATTTGAATCCGTACAGAAATCAACGGAATAATAGTTATTTAAAGTTTTTTTCCATCATACATTAGGTAGTAGAATTATTATGTTTTACTTATGCGAACGAAAAAAATCGTCAGGAGATATACTCGTATATATATATTGTGCAGTTTTGTGTGAATATATTACGGTCAACGTGGGATAGCTGCAGGGCATTGGGACCACAACAATGCCCGGCCATCGTCTAAAACGCCCGATTTCAGCGGTCAATGTAAAAAGTCGACGAACAACTTTGTTCAGAACGAGGCAGTCCTGTTTCAAAACCAAAGCGACGCCTCTGTTTGGTCCGATCATCGATTTCGAGAGTCGTATCCTAGAGGCGTTTCGTATTTAGTTGATGCGTTGGTTCTACTTTTGAAAAAATTCACTTCTACGTATACCTATAACGTACGTCCTATACGACAACACTTTTATATTAAACGACATGTAATAATATTATCTCAAAATGTGTTGACGGTATGTAATGGTTTCAAACGTAGATTGTTTACGAGTACGTCGAGCAAGTTCAAATCGTCCGGACGTTATTGTTGGTCAAAGTAAACACAGTTCGTTGGCACAGACTTTTTTCTCGGTTCGAATTCGATGGGCATTATGTCACAGAGGTACCCTACATCGACCGTAACATAACGTGTTATATTGTTATATAATACATAGTATAGGTACCTACTCTGTCTCCGTAGACAAGATAAAACGTTCGAACGAACGCGTACAACTCGAGCCGCTCACCGGCGGCGGCGGCCTTAATAGCAATATTGTGTTGCGGCGGCGGTCGGTCGAGCGCGCATATTTTATATATTAGGTAGGTAATGTAATATTATAATCCATTTACATTTATTTTTATTTCCTGCGCGCGCGCTGTACAAATTGCGCGCGATCCTATTAGTTTTGCGAAATGACAAGTCTAAAGATTAAGCCCGGAGCTTTGACTGCGCGGGGAACATATTTTTGATCCTTAGCCCGACAGGGATTGCCTTAACGGGGACTGAATAGGGTTTATTAGAGAACGCACGGGGCGGCGCGGCGGTTAGCTTTTCATCATTTCGCCGCGCGTCTCGTCCGAACGCACTTTTCAAAAATGTACGCCTTAATTACACGTGTTTATTTTTTCATATCATTTCCATTACTCCGCCATGTGTGTGTGTGTTCTTCGGAGCGCTATTCCGTTACAGTTTCAGAAAACAGATTCAATTAATATTTATCGCGGAAATGAAATCGTGTTGGAAAATAATTCGGTTCAATTTTGTACAAATGACGACGTTATGCAATAAACGTTGAATATTCAAGTTCTAGAAGACGCTGGAAACAAGACGACGTCACCGGTAGTTATTTCTCAGTAATAATTGGGCGAAAAAGTAGAATTTAAAGTAAATTTTCACGCTTTTTTCTTTGCAGATCGACACGGTATCCAAGGGTCTCACAGTCGTTCGTTACTGTCAAAGCGTTCGAATTTATTTTCTCGTCGTAGTTTTGTATTTCGATGAGGATTTTTTAAAAATATTTTCAATACGAGACCGAAACACTATGAACAAATATCATGGTGTAAAATGTTCATAGAAGGTTGTAACTTTTAATAATCATACTAATCTGTTAATAAATTAAAAACATTTTCCATGTTTTTTTCTTAATCACGTTTTATATTACGTACGTATTTATAAATGTTAGTTATATAAATTTACATAATTTATATATAAATATGTTTACACGTCAAAGTCAACTAAAGTTTACCTTACGCCTAGGTAACTGTTAAGACGTATCAATTTCTCGGGTTTAAACGATATTCGTTGAATTGAAATTATTTAAGTATTGACGTTGTTCGCAAACAAGTCAGGACTTTATACTCGTTAGATATATAATTAAAGAATACGCGTTGTCATGACTCATGAATGTTTCAGAAGATATCGGTCACCGACGCCTCCGTGTGAAGGCATATGATTAGATGAATCAGAGCCGAATTTTCGGGAGGGGTTTTTTAAATTGAATCGTCCGTTAACGCGATACAATATTGCATAATGTTTCAAATCGAAAAATAAATCACTCGGACAAAGCCAACAAATATGTTAAATGAATATTTGAAAACAGTCACTCATAAATGTTTACATAATTAGAAATTAAATTGTCTCCGTGCCAGTACGACTATATTATTTTATTTATTTTTTCTAGCCAAGTATGTAATCGTCAACGTATTCATAGGATAGGTTTTTTTTTTTTACTAAGTTGCCAAAAATAAAATTTCAAACCGATTTTTTTTAAAAAAAATTTACTCAAGTCATTTTATGTAAGTAGTTGATTGGCGATCAATAGGTATCAATTTGACATGATTTTTGAATTATTTTTATTGAAAGTTTTTATTCGAGAAGAAGATTGATTTCATTATGTTTTCAAATAAATAAATAAATGTATGAAATGATGATATTTAAAATATAATCATTTAGAAAAAAAATCATAAATTACTTTTGTAATTTTAGATGTCAAAACTTATTATCAATATAAAAGAAATGACATATAGTATAGGTAACTTTATTCTTTTAGATTTTCTAAAGGATTGGTATACGACTTGTTTTCATGTTAAAGCAATAAATTGGATTAAAAGCCCAAAGGAATTGATCTTGAGCACAAACACAGTAGATCCTAAGAAACCATAATCAACACTCATGGTAAATAAAAATAATATTGATCGGTATTTTATTTCTACAAACACGTATCAACTTATTTCCATTAATTATTTTTTTATTTGCGCTCTACGATGTCAATTGACTTTAAAAACAATACAAATTCAAAACGGTCTTAATTCGTTGTACCTATAACTCGTAATTTATGTCGATATTATGTACACATATTTTTAACTTAAAATAAATACCTAAGACTTATACATATTTTTTTTTTTTTCTGGGTACCAAAGTAAATTTCAATTAAATAAATTACATTTTATTTTAAAATATTTAACTACAATACAGCATTAGTTATTATTAAAGTTATTTAAGGGAAAGTAAATAATAGTTAACAACATTTTTAATGAAAATAATATGTTTCTATATTACTTATTCACTGTAATATATTACAGTTAATTTACCAAATGCATTCAAACTCGATTTTTTATACAAAATATGTACGATACAATATATTGTGCATAGTTAGAAATATTTTGTTAATTATTTTAAATAAATTACAAAATCTCGGTAAGTTGATACCTATCTATTTTTTACTATAAAATAATACGTTATGGAATTTTATAAACGGTATAATTTATTAATTCGTTGTCTACCGTATGAGTCAAATTCTAATTTCCAAATTTTTTTTTAATCTACCTATACATTTATAATTTCCTTTATTTTATTCAAATAACATTAAATTCTCAAAAAATTTATTATCTCAATATAATCATAAAAATGTGATTCGACGGTCGATTAAATTTATCAACGAAGTAATATTAGGTAAAAAGAAACAATAATATTGTTTTCCCCGAAATCTACCTATAACTTGTTTCTATTTACATTGATATAATATGTACGTATATAAATGTAATAAGTTTTCATAATAATCTCACCCAGATTGAAAATGTCTCGGATCATCAAAGTTTGTGGCATTTGCTGGCATTCCATAAAATCTATATGTTTTGAATTCTTATAGAGTCACACGTAATATATTACTTCTGCAGTAGATTTCATTATTATTTTCTTAATCGTGTTACAACGGCAAAGATTAAATGCTGACAACATGCCAAACCCGTTTAATCCTTTCGGTTAGCTATGCGATTTCAACTATAATAACTTCAGCACAACTTGGACAAGTTTTCAAAACGGAGGAATTTCAAGATAATTTTTCAATATCTTTCGTACGAATATATAACAAAACACAACAAATTCATTAAAGCCAAAAGTTTGTTGTGTTTTTCTTTACCATCATATCGGAAATTCAAATGCGCAGTTGTTTTTATTAATACTCTCTCGGTGCAACAAACATCAAAAAAGACATTAGAAAATGTTTGAAGTCAATCTAAAATAAACTTTTTAAAATTCTAAATAAAGTATCGTACTTATCCGTAAGCCCGTATTTATATCCGTTTGCCCGATCTCTAAATATTCGTCACAGTTATTTTATAAATATAAACGATTTATTAATAGGCATGTTAATAATCTGAACGCGAGTTAACATGACATAATTACTATACATATTCGATGAAATATTTTATTATAATGTCTATAGGTTTTTTTTAATTTAACTCTAAGTGTCTATTATAATTTACCCTTAAAATAGTAAGTTATTTTATTACAAAATCATAATTAATCAAACCATACAAATCAATTGCAAATACGAAAATACTCGTATTTATATACATATTTTATTAAAACGCCCGAAGAGCGTGTGGTTTTTTCCGACTTGTTTTCTAATATTTTCACATCGTTAATTTAAAACAAACTTCAGCGATTGAGTTAATTATCAATATATTTGACTACGGTAACACTGAAAGTCCATTTCGATTGGATAAAAAAATAAATATGGTCATGAAAATTGTCCACAAATAATAAAGAGTTTTTGCAGGCGCCGATCACATAATCTATCGATACGGCGCGGAGGTTCAATTTATCGAATAAATCGTGAAAGTAATTCGAAAAAAAAAACCAGTGTGTACATTACATTATTCTCTTGGGCCATTATCATTCATATATTGACGTTGTATGCACATTAAGAGTGTACCAAGTGGAAATAAGGTATGAATAAAGCATGACCGTTAACAGATATAGTATAGGTGCCCAATTCTTCTTGTTTTGTATTTTAATGGTATGCCGAGAATTCCGTGAACACGTCGAACGTTTTTATACCTTTCTTCAATGTGGCATTTGTGTACTGAACAGTGCAGTTAATAATTATTTATTTTTTTTTTATAATCAACGTACCTTTATTATTATTATTATTATCAAAACGTTTTCGTTTTAAATATCGACAAAATGCTATTGAGAATTTAGTCGTCAAAAACTATAAAATTCTATCCAATTTCAAAAGCTTCTACTTAACTCAAATTCGATATTGTACAAAATTGTCAAGAAAATCGACCTTACTAGTGTCGATAGCTTATATAAAACAAAACAAAGAAACACGATAGGTTTCGATTTTTTAATAAATTAATAAATATTAAAAAAAAAAAAAACCGTCCATTTTCAGAATCAATTATTGTTATTGCTCGTAACACGGACAAAAACAATACAATTTTCGATCCGATCAAATCATAGTCTAATCCGTTTTATAATGTATTTTCTGAGGTGAAATCTTTTGGAAATAATAAATAATATTTATACGTTGTCAACACAATAATTGCAATAGTCGATGTGGAAGGAGAGTCACCGCGGCGGGACGTAACTCCGCAGTTTTTTCATCAACGAATATATTTCATCCCTTAGCTCGATTTTATTATATCGTCAATATGTCAAAATTGATATCAAAATATATTAATATCGACTCTGCCCCGTCCCTTAAAAAAATAAAAATACACTCATATTGTGATGTAATCGTGCTTAGATATTTCATAGTGCGAATAAAAATATTGCCCACATTTTTTTTTTTTTTTTTTACAAGAAAAATGTTCATTTTATACGATATGCAACTGTAAATGACTCGGTTGCCCTCTGTGATGAGTACAAGTGTTTGTACTTGAATATCGTGCGTCTGTCTGTATGGTTTTTCAAACCACTTGGACCACTGATCACGTCGAGTGCCCGACTCTTATCTATACTTTTGTTTGAAGATTGCCGTTACGATTGACAAGAAACCGCTGAAAAGCCAAATTAGAATACATCTGACGGGAAACAATAGTCAATGGCATTCACATCGCGGGGCTTAAGCGTTTATTTCAATACTTACGGGGTTTATTTGAAAATACTCGAGGGGGTTTTAAGATAAAACAAATAAGAACGTTCGAATATTATAAAATGAACGAACATCATACATTCTTGATGGAATACAACATACGTCTGCGTGTACATTTAATAAATGACCTGCGCACACTTGAGCGTTAGCGGAAAATGTAAAATATTCAACAACCACGTACGGATTAGTATTAAATTTAAATTAAACACAAGTATAAATTATACAATATACTTGTCCATAGTTCGCCGACATGTTATGTATTAATATGAACGATAGAGACTATATTAAAAATGCGAATGAAAATTACATCAATTATATTATGTTTTTGAAATAACATATTGCTACGAGTACGTGGTCCTGAAAATTATTAATATGAGACGATAATTATTATTGTTAGGTAATAATAAATCATTGCCGACTCGATGTCGTCGATGAAAAAATTCTATAAAGTTATAAATTATAATAAATATTTTTGTTAGAAAAACGGTCGCGTTTCGTGTTCCCAATGTGCACGAGGGTTTTGCACAAACCTACTTGACTTTGATAATCCGTTTATTATTTATGGTTTTTGAACTAACTACATAAAAGCAAAAGTTTATCTACCCGAAAAGTCTATTTAATTCAAATTTGCCTTGTTTGTGCACATTAACACAAAATCCACTGATGTTGCCTTTTGTCTAAATATAAACAATTGTGTCTTTTAGACGAGTTTCGTCAAAGTAAAACTGCGACAGTTTGAATTTGAATTATCGTATTAGTTTTATAAATTGTACGAATCACATGATCCTAATCTAATTTATTACGTCGACGTACATTTTGTAATTTTGAGTTTAAAAATCTTTACGTGAAATGCACGAGAGAGGCGGAATTGCATCAAAAGTGTCAAATGTGGTACGTGGAAGTATAGATATATCAGTAAATTAAATCACGGTCAAGTGCATTTTCAACTTTCAACGACTTCAGAAAATCATTGAAAATATTTAATTGTAAATCACGAAGAAGTCGATCGACTTACTGGTCGTAAACAAGTCCATCGAAGACATAACATAACATTTATGTAATTGTTCTATATATTTTTTTTTTTTTTTTTATGTAACCCAGAGTGTCACGAGAAAACAATTCACGTTGGAAAAAGATCAGTATTTTAATAATAATAATACGAGTCATAAATAATCGTTACGATTGACTCCCGGTGTTGAAGACCAGTGTTTGTGAAAACGCAATAATGATCAATCCGAAAATTGTCCGAGTCCATCTACAAGACCATTTCACTTCAAACGACCGCACAAAGGGCCCGTGTTTTTTTTTCCCGACCAATAGTATTTGAAATCCTAAACCGTCTACGTGACATGCGAATACGTTGCGCGTACGTACGACACGTGTTTTTCGTCGATCGGTAGGAAAATTGAATCCCGGGAAGAATACTATTACCTCGGATACATATGTTTTCACACGAGTCTCGACATTATATTAACCGAGTCGAGATTACATTTTTCGCTTTCACACACGCGCGTTTGGTCGGGTGTCTATAAAAAAAAAAAATTGATTACTTGTATGTACGTTTTCTTCGTGTGACCGTGTACACACGGAACAAAGCATATTTAAGTGTGTACGGCGAAATGTCTGATTCTTACTAATCGAGGAAAAAAAATGACGAGTTTATAAAACGCCGCGCCGCGCGCCGCCGCGACGACGTATTGTCAGGTACGTTACAATAAAGACAGAATTGTTAAAGTTTTTATCGAGATAATATTCTTTGACGCTCGGTGCGAACGAATTAAGTTGAAAGTAGTCGTTTTTCACTCGGTGCGTTTGAAAATGCATGTAAAAAAATTAACATTTTTTTTTTTTTTTTGGTACAATACTCCCAAGTCGCATTAATGGTTATCTCATAAATGCTGTGGTAATGTGTTCAAGTAGTTGAATTATCGTTTGGTACAGCTGTCTGAAGTCGTCTACTTATGATAAAACTATTTTTGACTCGAGTCGTTAGTACCGGGAGTCAAAGATTTGTTTCTTTATTTACGTTTGTTAAATTGTCATTGTAAACGAAAGAAATTTATTAATAATCTAAATAATTTTAACAATTTGTAAGAGTATTTGTTATGTTTTTCTTTTTTTTTTTAGGTCACCACTGCATTTTTATAGGTTTTTTAGGACCATAAAACCCGAGTCCTAATTATACTTATACCAAGAGTTGTTATAATAATGATAATAATTCTAAATTTGTTTCAAAGTCATTAATTTCGCGTACCGCTAGACGGTGGAAACCACTGCTATAGGGTGAACCATTACACAAACATTAGTGCGCACGACTGAGGAAGGGAAGACACAGTTGCCTCGCTTGTAAGATTTTCTGCCATATTATTTCCACTGCATGTCATTTAGTGTTAATGGCTGGGCGACGACTTTATCTAATCATTTATGTTTATTTCGAAATTTCGAGAGTGTCTTTTATGGCTTCATTAAAAACCGAATTTCAGAAAAAACGATTTTAAATTTTCCTAGTAGAGACCCCTTATGAACGGATTTTTCGAAATTCAACCCCAAGTCACGACATCGAGGATAAAAGTTAACGCGCAATTATATTTTATCCATCGTCAAAATAGTGCTGCGGAGTATTTAGGATTTTTCAATGGGGGTGGAGGGTTATATTTTTTCAAGTTTTGACCGATCTGAATTTAACTGGAAAAAAAAAAAAGGATCGAGATAGGTTTCACGCGACGATTTTTCGAATCCATCTCTATTCTTAAGTTTTCGATCGTTTATGCGAAATTGCTTTTGAATGGTTAAACATAACATCATCGTGTGAACCAACGAATTCGGAAATCGATTCGGCAAGAATTTAAAGAGAAAAAAAGCGAACGCTCCAGTCAACGAAGCGGATTCGAGTTCAAATCGTGA